>OX438897.1:16444179-16667314 GCA_949316265.1 Diarsia mendica
TTGAACAATTTTTTAGCCAAATCTATACAGTTTGACACGGCGGAAAAAATATATGTTAATCTTGAACATATTTCTGATAATTTCGTTGTTTTCAAAACACGTTTTTGAAAAGTTTTCTCGATACAAAAAAATGGTAAACTAACCTCTTAAAATGATCTTCCAACAAAAATATCTGTATTACTGATGAACGTACGTTGGTAAAATTTATAACAATAACGTATCATATTTAAATACAAAATTTGGTTGTTTTTAATTTTTGATTATTTAATAAATTATTATTTTATAATTAATCATTATATGGTTTGTAAGAAGTTCGAGCGTTGCGTCATCGCGCTCTCTTTCTTACGTATGCAATCCGACAGTGAGCGCTTAGGCGCGGTGCTAGACGGACGTATGTCACTTTGCGCCCCACTGACAGCTATCCGTTCATCTATAAATTATTATTGACCGCGTCACAATGTTAGTCCAGGATCCACGGTACATTTTTTCACTTGATTACTATTATTAATAAGAATAAGCTAATTTTCCGTGAGCCAACATTACCCTATACGAAAACTCTCGATTGTGGTAGGTAATAGGGGCAGCAGGGATAAAATATATATTGATTATATATTATTATAATTATTTATTTGATGATTTTCAAAAATCTGTTACTAACTATTTTATTTTTATCTGATGATCATTATCTAAATCCAACATGTATTGATAACGAGCTCATCAAAAATTACTACAAACCAGGGGTCCGTAGCCGAATGGCAAAAAACGGAACCCTTATATATTCGTCATGTCTGTTTGTCCGTCTGTCCACCCGTATGTCACAGCCACTTCATTCGGAAACTATTGAGACTACACAGTTGAAACTCTACAAGTATTCTGTGAACCGCTTTACGATTTTTATACAAAAATAAAAAAAAGGATTTAGGGGGTCGCCCCATACATGGAACTGAAACTATATTTTTTTTTTCATCAAACCTATACCTACGTGTGGGGTGTCTATAGACATTAGACAGGTCTTTAAAAATGACATTGAGGTTCCAAAAACAATTTTTTCTCAAAGCCAATCGTTTGGAAGACAGACACTTCCAAATTTGTAAAATGGCGACCGGCCTCGCGGTCGCTTGCCTTCGGTATTGCCAACAATGACCAGCTTTTCAAGGCTGCTATCTCCTCTTTGCATTATGTGGCCGAAATAAGACAAAATACGCTGTAGGCAAACTGTTGACAATCGAGTCTTGATATCGAGTTGGTAAAGGATAGACACATTTGTGCGTTTGGCCGTCCATGGAATTCGGAGAATCCGCCTAAAACAACACATTTCGAATGCGTCTATCCTCTGTCTTACTCTTGTTTGGATTGTCCATGTCTTAACTTGTGGGGAAAAATGCTCCTTTCGAGAAGCCTGTGCCTGAAAAGGAACCGATCCAGGCTGATGATGGTTTCGTGACGGTGTTGAGGAGGAAGCGCCGTCAGCGAACCATCAAGAACCGCTGCGGTACGGCTCCATCGGAGCCCAATGTGCATATTCGTGCCGCAAAGCCGAACACTCCTTTGTACCTCTCCCGTCTACATTACACCACTACGACGGAGGACATCGTGGAGTACGTGCGCCAGAAGATCAAGTACGTGGCGAGAGTGCAGCTGCTCGAGTCGCGCCGCAACGTCAACTTTAAGGCGTTTGTGGTGCGAGTACCGACATGCTACCTGCACCTCGTCTTGGAAGAGGACTTTTGGCCGCAGGGGGTGGTGTTTCGACGCTTCCGCGGGCAAGTGCCACATGATCGCACAGTGACGTAGTGCAACTGTAGTGATACTAATATAGTTTTAAGGTTTTGTTTACTAACACAAGCTGTCAATTATATCGTATGTATGTTAGTCTGTAAGGTATTTATCTATGGGCCAAAGTAGCCTGAAAATAAATAAATATTATTATTATTATTATTAACTCTATGGAGGAAAATCAGGAAAACTAGTGCTCTGACCAAACGGGCCTTCGTTTTAAAACTTATACCACGTTTTTCCCAGATGTTCCGGGGGCGTAATATAGCATCTTTAGCCATGGCTATCCGCCGTTTTATTTCTGTGACGCAGCTACCTTCATTACTTATATTGGAGCCCAGTTAATCGAAGCTGTCCACAGTATAGATGCCTTAGATGTTATAGGCGCCCGATAGGTTACCCGCACGATGTACCACCATAAGCTTGGTTTTCTGCCTATTTATTGCAAACCCTACTTTGCCACTTTCCACTTCCAATCTGTGACGTATCTCTTTCATGTTGCCAAATGTTGTAGCAAGGAGAACGGTGTCATCAGTGTACCTCAGATTGGAAATCCACTTTCCACCAACAGTAAACCCCTTGTCCCAGCCCTAAAGAGTCTTGAATGATATTACTCTTCGTACATATTGAAGAGCAGAGGTGAGAGGATGCATCCCTGCCTAACGCATTTGAACAGTCGGTGTCTATTTTGACGAAAGAGCGGTTGTTGATGTGTAGGTAGAGGCATCGGACTATGTCAATAAGATGTTGAGGCGTTCCCATGTCTTTAAGAACCCCCCACAGCTTGCCCCACTCCACGCAATCAAATGCTTTGGTATAATCTATGAAACATATCAATACAGGGCTGTTAAATTCCCGACTTTTCTCTATAATTTGGCGAACGTTCAGGATTTGTTCCCGCGTGTCTTTGCCTTTAACAAAACCTGCTTGCTCTTCTGGAATTTGTGGCTCCAGAAAGTGTATTAGCCTGTTGTTTATGATGTACAGGAGTATTGATGGTGCGTGGAGTAAGTGCCAAACACTTAATATAATTTTTAGAATCTTGTAGGCAACTTGTAAAGAGTGGGTTTAATAGAAAATATCCAATCCCCAAAACCCAGTTAGTAAGTAATCATTTTTAATGACTTCGTTATCGATACATATTGGAAGGAAGGAAGGGGACTCTTTGATCAAACCATACATTTTGTAGGACAAATATTTTTTCAAATAATTTAGATAATTATCATCAGATTTAACAAAAAAAACCCAGCTGATGATTCTCAAAAGTGTTTGTACTTAACACTTTTGAGAATCATCAAACCAACATATTTTATCCCTGCTACCCCTATTACTTACCACAATCGAGAATTCGAGAGTTTCGTGCAGGAAATTGTTGGGCGTCTCGCCGTCTCATCAAAATTAGCTTGATAGTAATCAAGTGCAAAAATGGACCGCGGATCCTGGACTATTTGTTTCTTACTTGGTAGTATGGCGCTAGGGTATCGGAAAAATTGTGGGCGTGTCCAAAAATACTGAAACATCAGAAGTCAATAGCTATTGTCATCGTCTAAACATATACAATTGTTCATGTTATGATCGCGTGATACAGACATTTAATCTGCCTTTTCTGCCCATCTTATGTTACTTAAAAACACGAAAATTTGTGAGGTGTATGGCTGTTTGTTGCTCTTTGATGATGAACGGATTTGGTTGAAGGCATACCTGTAATCAATATAGGGAATAATAATCATAATAATATAATAATAACCGTGTAATGGTCTCAATAAAAATATAGGCTACTCATCATCGGGGATCCTATACAAAAAAAAGGCTGCAGAAAACTATTTAAATGCCTTTTTTGGGGGGTGGGAAATCATAAGAAAACCCCTCCCGCTCTGGGCAGAGCGCAAGGGAGTGTCAGACTACCTGACTGAAAACCACCCATGTTCCTTCTTAGCCCTTTGTGTCGAGGCCGCGGTATCTTGTGAACAACCCGCAGCAACAGCATGTGTAGGTACCTCCCGAAACAACCGTGTCCGGTGAGGACCTGCGTCAGACGATAGTTGAGGGTGCCGTGGCGCCTCTCAAGTCACTCCTCAAAGAGGGGACTTACTGCCGCTATCGTGGCGTTCCCTTCACCTTCACGGCCTCAGGTGACCCCAACATTGCGTATAGGTTTACAAGCTGGATTTTTTAAATTATAAATTATAATATTGGCATAAATAGTACCTAAGTTACAAAGGTAGGTATGGCAAGTTAGTGTAGAGTATTGTATTATTTAATACTAACTGGATTGTGGAGGTCCGATAGGCAGTCACTCCATGTTATTTTTTTTTTTCAGCTGCATCCGGTCAGACTAAAAGCCGACCCAAAAATATGTAGTTGGGAAGAGGTTATGCAGATAAGGAAATTGTATGTTACTATTGGTGAACTAGTGATTATTCAACCACATTTTCTAAGGCCTAGGACTCTTTTTTGTTCTTTTTTGCGCATGGTAAATTATGAAGTGAGTTAGTTATTCTGGGCGGAGCGGAAAGAAGTGTCTGATTTTAGTGACTTTTGACCCTACATTTTGATTAGGAGAGTTATTAAATAATGGTGATCCCAGCCACCAAATGGCGGTCGTCAAACTATGTTAGGAGCACTTTTTTATGCTGGTGGAAAATCATCAAATAACCCCTCACGCTTTTGGGCAGAGCGAAAGAGAGTGTCAGACTTCTACTGACTAAAATCCGCCCATGTTCCTTCTTAGCCCTATATGCCGAGGCAACGGTATCTTGTGAACAACCCGCAGCCCCGATGTCAGAAGCCCTTGAGGCGGTTTAGAAACTCTGACACTTGAGTGTATGGGGTCGTTAGACCTTACTGCCCACACGATAAGAAGAAGATAATAGCTATTTATTCACCAAGGGGAGTAAGGCACAGATTACTAATCGAGGGTGCATTTGAGGCCCGACGCGAAGCGGAGGGCCGTGAACCACACGAGTTTAGTAATCTGTACTTACCCTCGAGTGAAATATACTGCTTTATACTACACTTAGCTTGTTTTTCACTTATCCACTGTATAAATATTTCATATTCCTTCATATATTTCATCTTGGATTTTCCAGGCAAGAGATTACTAACAATGTCTTTAGCATCTGCTATTATGTCAGGTGGAGTTGTTGTTAATAAATTGCTATCATTGTCACTTGAATCACTCATTTTAACTTGTGATTAACACCGCCAAACTTTAAAATTTACCAAGAAAATTGTTTCTACAAAATACGTCAACCAACAATAAGTTCTTTTTTTTTTCTTTAAATTTTAAAGCGTCAAACAATTTTCACGCCAAAAGACGTTAAGCCGCGTCCCCACTAGAGCCGCACGGCACGCGAAGCCGAGCCGTGCGGCTCTGTGTGGGGACGCGGCTTTAGAGAAGGTAAAAAACGCCCCGTTTCGCAGGTTCCAACTTATTCGCGTGTTAAAGCGAGAGAGTATTATCAATCTCTCGCTCTATCGCATAGAGGTTTGAAGTTTTCCGGCCCTACCGGAATGTAGAATGTATGCTACCTGCTTTAAAAGTTCTAGTGGCCAGTACTTTTTATGGTAAAATTAAATCGTTTGATTACCAACGTCATCAAGTCTTTAAAAAAAAAAAAACAAAACGCGTTAGTAATGAAACCATTATTACCCTGATTTTCAGGGCAGTAATGAAATTCCATACAATATAACTGCCTAGATTTTTGAGAAGGTTTAATGAACAGCTTTCAACCCGTTTATTGGGGTAGTATTGGTACACTTACCAAGCAAGTGTAGTATAAAAAATATTATTGTATGGATAATTTGCGTTATCGTTTACTCGTCGTTTATTCTGATCATTAGTATATTGTCGTGCAGCAGCAAGAGTAGACTCGTAATAATCGTATATAATATAATGACAATGTTTTGTAAATCTTCATTAGTATTATTTGTGGTGTTTCTTTTATCGGATTCCTTGGGTAAGAATTATGTTGTTGCTCTATTACCTAAACGTAGTCGCGTCAGTGAATTTTAAAGTTGCAATAATTGTGTTGCAGAATGATTATGAGTGTTTTAAGAGAGTTTTTTGTCGCAAACAATTACATTTAGAAACTATATAATTTTATTCTTATTGATTACATAACACTCATACATTTATTTGAATGATCTACAACTATATTTGTTTTCTTAGATGGTCAACGCCACAAAAAGTTTTACCGGGAGGACTACACGTATATAGACACAGTAGAAAAATTCTATAAGTATCACTCGAAATATGTGACTTGGATTGAAGCGAAACAAGTGTGTGCTCTAGAAGGCGCCAGTTTGTTCTACCCAGAAAACGACGATGAAGCAAATGCTGTTGGATCGTTTTGGAATAGTACTCAATCTCCTGCCTCTTCTATACATGTGGGAATTTCAGACTTGATAGCACTAGGAATATACGAGACTATAGACGGTACGTACCCATATATGGTGGAAGGAACACAACGATAAAGCGGTTATTATGTATTCAGTCTCTACATCATTTTGAACCGCTTGAAAACTTTTTTTTGGGTACTAAAAATACGTTCAAAATGTATGGAAAAGCTAAGCGAAAAAATATATAGATCAAAATGTTCTTTGTGCGGTTCAGTGAACAATGATGTAGGTACTAAATATGTCTTACACTCGTAACCATTTTAGCGTTTGTGTCTCTGACGCTAAAATGGGGTTGTAATACCAAGTTCATCATTCTCTTGCCCTTATCCGAATTCATTATAGGGTCGGCGCAGTACTCTCTATTCACTTCCTTTCTTGCCATCATCCTTTTTTAAACAGTTCATCCATCGTTTCTTTTGTCTTTCTCTACTCATAAACTCCTCCACATTCATACTTAAAACTTTGCTCACGACATTTTGCTCTTTCCTCCGCATCTCAAATTTTAATGATGATGATGGCATCTAGCCGATTTCGGCCACAGCGACTGCATTCGCTGACTTTTCATAAACAGTCAAGAGCTTTGTTGTGCTGCCCATTTGTGTGCTCTTAAGTTGGCCGAAACAGTACGAACACAAAGCGGACACCATTGATGACATTTTAGGGTATAGCTGTAGGTGGTCTAGCTTTAAAGTCATCGAGCTTTTGATCTAATTGCGACCTGTTTTTGTTTCTTCAAAGGTGTTAACCTGCTGATCCACACGACGTCTCCACTCGAGCCGATTTCATGCCTGCTTTTCCCACACTAAGGGGTCAATTACGCATCTTTTATTATTACTTCTATTCTGAACATCCTTGAAACGTAAAAAACTGACCACCACGTTTCCGTTCTCCTTCCTGGAGTTCAGATTAGGAGATGCGCTTCGCCAGTCTCTCGTCGCGCATTCTGGAGACATGCCCACACCACCTTAGCTGGCTCTACGCCAATGACCTTAGCCTGCCTTAAGATCTTTGTATTTCTAATATCCCGTCCGACCATCTGATATTCATGATTCCGGAGGCATTTAATATGAAACTTGTCCAAGGTCCACCCATACCACGATAACCGATTACCTTTTTTTAAAACAATTCCATCATCATTTTATTCTTAAAATACACTTTATTTTTTTAGGAAAGTTGCTCTCTGAGGTGTTCCGCAATTGGCGACAGGGTGAGCCGAACAATAGTGGAGGTACACTGCGCTGCATCTTTATGACATCAACCCTCGAAATTCTTGTTGGAAATTGCTTGACGCAACGATCTTTCATTTGCAAGAAGAGTCTACAGTCACTACAGTGGAATTATTGCTGCGATACTTACGATTTAGGTAAGAATCCTCTGTAGTGCAATATAATTTACCTAAGAGATTTCATTTCTGAATTCAAAGAATTGGCCTTATTCAACATTAATTCCCAATGTTTTTTTTTTATAAAACTAAGTTTTCCATTTTTAGGGTTCCGTACCCAAATGGTAAAAAAGGGATCTTATTATTAAGACTTCGCTGTCCATCCGTCTTCTGTCACCAGTGTATCTCAAGAACCGCGATACGAGCTATACAGTTGATCACTGTATTTCTGTTGCCGCTATAACAAAAAATATTTAAGGGGGATCTCATACAATAAACGTATATTTTCGTTTTGGCCCGGAACTCTTCATGTGAGAGTCCGACTCGCACTCGCCAGTTTTTTAGTTGCTCTGTAATTTCAAGACTTTATTAACCCCATAGTTACCAGGCTAATTTTAAACTGAACAATTTCTTTATTTACAGATTATACTGTAAATAAGGATACTGGAAATTGTTACAAGCTGCACACTACTCCATTGAATTGGACCGACGCATATGCTGCATGTCGCGCGGAACAGTCCTACCTGGCTGTGATCAACAATCAGGCGGAGTTGGATTACCTTGTGAAGTTAACGGAGCCCGCATCAAAACATACAGTCGAAGGGAACTACTTTAGAGGCATATTTCACCTGGGCTTCCATAATATAACACATGACGGCTGGCGTACAGTAAAAGGTTACTTGAAATTATCTTGATCGGCCTTTTTTTTTTTTTTGGTGGGTGGAAAATCATCGAATGACCCCCCCGCTCTTGGGCAGAGCGAAGGGGAGTGTCAGACTTCTACTGACTAAAAACCGAACCCATGTTCCTTCTTTGCCCTTGCGCTCTACACTTCTACACGTATCTATATAATATGATAGAGAGGAAATATTTGTATATTTGTGTGTATGTTTGTAATGAATAAACTCAAAAACTACTGCGTCGATTTCAAAAGCTTTCACCATTAGAAAGCTACATTCACTTTTTATCCCTGTATTCCCACGGGAACGGAAACTACGCGGGTGAAACCGGGACGTCCGGTAGTAGTCAAGAAAAGTTAACAAGCATCTAAGAATTTACAATAGTTACAATGTTCACACATTCACAAACATTGTGTAAAAATAATCTTTACAAAGTGTGTGGCACAAAAATTGTCATCAAGCTATAATCATTTAGCTATTAAATGGTTTGAAAACTATTGTAAAAAGTCTTATTAAAAAGAAAAAAAAAAGAATGAGATTGAGAATAGTTGAGACACATCCACATAATATATTTGTGCCGTTTAAACTTCTTTATCTTCAAAGTAGTCCTTGATAGTGTAAATATACTTTTTTAATGAAGTCATCTTTTATGTACTTTTTGAACTTTCCATCATCGGTCAGTTCTTTATCTGACTACTTGTAACTTGTTATAAAAGCGTTTTATGTTAATAGGAAAAGACTTGCTGGTTTTTGTTAATCTGTTCGACAATGTTGTTTAATTGAATTCCAGAGTTGTTTTCACTTACAAATAATTGGTTTTCCAGGAACACCTATGAATGAAAATCTCTACGGCTGGTGGGGCAATAACGAATCTGAAGGACATGATCAGTGTGGCTCAATGTTCTATAACGGACGTCTGGGCAACGTAAACTGTGATACGAAGAGCTTCTTCATTTGTGAACATGAAGTTGGATACCCAAACTTCTCGCTCCTAGAGACAAACCTTTTTTGAACATTTTTTTTTATAAATCATCTTTGTATGCATTAATAAACTTTATAGCTGTAATATAATTATTTGTGAAGATATTGGTTTTATTTTTTTGTAATTGTATTGATTAAGGGTTTCGACAAATTAAAGCAAGATCGTCTCAGACGTGGTCTCAGAGGTTTTGATCCCCATTTTCATTTGGCGTCAAACAGTGATCATTTTCCTGCCGTTTTTATTTTATATGGGCTTACTCTTGACCTCAATCTTGCCCTAAGGGCAGAAATGAGGTCGATGATGGAACGAGCTTACCCAGAAGAAGCCTATATTCGCGACTTAAATAGATCGGGGCTATATGAACTCGGGAAGACCGACGCAGGCAGGGTGTTCCACTCCGCTTAACGATCTCCGGCCACCGTAAGGTCCTGCGGGTGGCAAAGTTAGGGCTGAGATGTCGCCCGACCAGCCAGGCCCAAAGAAGGGGCGCGCAGTGGACTCTGTGCGCTTTCATAGAGAACGTGCGGTTGCTGGCCGCACTTGGTGATGAGGCCCGCCCGAAAGGTGGGCTGATACCAGTCGGGGGTGTGCGCGAATGTACTTGTATCTCCCGGGCCCCCGACACATGGTATTAGTAGGAACAGTGGGTTTTTAGTCGGTTAGAGTCCGACATAACCCCCGCTCGCCCCAGGCGGAGGGTATCCATGAGGATTTTCCCACTCAAAAAAAAAAAAAAAAAGGGTGTTCCACTCCTTGGCTGTACGAATAATGAAGGACTTAGCAAAACGCTTCGTACGAATGTGTGGAACATCGACAAGGTATGGGTGATAACCTGCAGTACGCCTAGTCTCTCGATGGAAGAAGGGAGATGGTGGAATGAGCTCGTGGAGCCCCACATGCCGTTGCCCCATTCTACAATTTTGCGTCGGTATATATGGTTATTTATTTTACAATTATATCGATTTAATTTAATCGCTTGAAGTGGTGTACAAAATTTACCGTCGTAAAATGTTCCTTACGAGACTTTTAAGTCATAATCTGGCTAGCCTTTTCCCAACTATGTTGATATATTTTAATCAACATAAAACCTGACACTGACCAGGAAATTGCAAAAAAACTGCCATAACGCATCCACCTTAAATGGGCTGGAAGATGAACGAGAGATGAGTGGCGTGCCTAGCAGTAGACTGAAGTAGGCTGATGAAGGTAGCTATTTATCGGCGGCGGCGACCTCTCGCGTCCGGCCCTGGTGCAAGCCATGGTCCGGGGCGAAGAGGAATGGGACGCCGTCGCCTCCTTCTGCGAAGCAGTGATGCTAGCGAAGGAGGTGGCGGAACGAGAGAGGGAGAGAACCTCACAACGTCTCAGCCGCCGCGGAAGGCGCTCCGGGCGGGGGGGGGCACGCGATGACCTCCGGCCACCGTAGACGCGGGCCTGTGAACGGTGAGTAACGGGCTAGCTCGCCGTCCGGCCGTCGTCATGACGACAACAGACCGTGTCGGCGGCGCGTACGTGTTCCACGCGCGCCTCAAAGAGATGTCAGCAAGGAGGGGCCCGCAAGGGCCGACGCCCGTCGGGGCTGTGGCTTGTCGAAAGGATAACGCGGCTCCGACACAAGGGCGAAGAAGGAACATGGGTTTGGTTTTTAGTCAGTAGAAGTCTGACACTCCCCTTCGCTCTGCCCAAGAGCGGGGGGGGGGGTTATTCGATGATTTTCCACCCACCAAAAAAAAAAAAGGTAGCTATTTATGTAATAGGTACGTAAGCGTTTGTTTGCTTATACCTATTTGGTTGACAATTTCTTTCTCTAGGATGTCTTCCTTTTAATATTGCTAGATAACAGTTAGTAAATCCCTTGAAGGTATGAAAACATGGCAGAGGTGTTCAACTTCGGATCACTTGGTTGGTAAACATAAAACTCAAGCCCATATTAATTAACAACGTATTATTTGTACTAAATTCACAGCTTATTTAAAAAAACAACATTTTTACCCTATAGTCTAACACAAAAACTTCAATAACGATTTTAATAACTTTCTGGTGATCCCGACTAATATCGGCTATATTGGTATCGTTATTTTAATACAAAATAGGTTTTCCCTTTGCTTAACACAACTAATTGCGGAAAAGTTTCGTTAAAATATAGGTACTTTCCTTATTATTGCAGACGCAGATATGAATTGAATAATAACAACTGTGATAAGATGTACTTTATAAGGGGCCGCTCGTACTATTTGCAAGAGTAGTAGACGCATGTCGTGTAGTTACAACAATGTATATGTATTCTAAAACATTGTTAGTCTTTATTGTAGTGTACTTTTTATCGGGCTCTGCACGTGAGTATTATATTGTTAACATTTTTCAAATTTAGTAATCATCATTCTCTTGGCCTTTTTAACCGACTTCTAAAAAAAAAAGAAGGAGGTTCTCAATTCGGATGTTTATTTGTTTTTTTATGTTTGTTCGGGCATAACTCCGTCACTTGCTAACCGATTTGAAAAAATCTTTTTTTGTTGGAAAGGGAATACTTCTTAATGGTTTTTTATCGAAATCGGACAAGCGGGTTTTGAAAAATCAACAAAACTCAAAAAAAAGACTACATGGTCCACATTATGACTCATGAACATGTGAACTTACATGTGAACCACTAAAAAGTGAAAAATAAAAACTTTTTAACAAAAAATAAAACCGACTTCAAAAAAAAACACAAAAAAATGAAAAATAATCTTAAGGAAAAATCAGTTTCTGAAGTCGGTTTTCTTCTAAAGTTTATTTTTCACTTTTTTGTGTTTTTTTTTTGAAGTCGGTTTTATTTTTTGTTAAAAAGTTTTTTACCAAAACATTTGGGGTCAGCGCAACATGTCTTCTTCTTGCACATTTCTCCTTTACTCGTCATCTCATCAGGCACCGCCTTTCCTGCAATATCATCCTTTATGCAGTCCATCTTTTGTTTCCGTCCGTCCGTATGTCAGAGCTATTTTACTCCAAGACTGTTAATACCACACAGTGAAATTTTGAGATCAGGCCCTATCTGACGTCTTAAAACAGTCCTAACTTAATCTTATTCCAGTGTGGAAACGTGACAGAACTATACAGGGTGTCTTGCGTCATATAGCTCCTCCACACTGGATTAAGAATAAGTTAAGACTGTTTTAAGACGTCATAGTAGGGCCCCAGGTGTCTTCTATGAAAGCTATAAAATAAGTTTTAAAAAAAGTTGTTTTTTATTCTGCGTTTAATGGGAGATCGTTAATTCGACTTTCTTCACTATGTGTTCGCCATTTCTTCGCACCATAACCTCATACCATGACTATCGATTTCAACGCAACCGCCGCGCTTGCACAGACTGGGGTTCGCGGATGGATGACCACCCATGACACACTGAGTTACCTTCCGTGTCTCGGAAAACGCGTTAAGCCGTTTGGTCAATGCTGTTATTTTTAGATTTTAGAAGTAGTCACTGGCCAGTACTACTGGGCAGTGTAGTGGAGGTCAATAGGTAGTTTTTCCATGTCAAATACTGGTATTCAGCTGCATAGTGGAAGCGACTCCAAAGCTAGGTGGATTATGATAAAAAAAAAATTACTATCCTTGTTTGCCCCACTGCTGGTCAATGACTCCAATATCCTTCCAGTTACTCTTCTCCAGCTCCACCTCGAACTAACCTTCGTGATGCGCGTCGAGGTCATGTGTCTACCTCTTTCTAAGCCTCTTTCTAGCCATCCATCCTCACATAATATAATTAGCGTTTGATATTCCCACTGCTGAGACACTGGTCTCCCCGGAGATTTACCTATAGTCCGGTCAATTTAGACATCCGAGGTTACATTAATTCCCACCAGGCTGAAATTTGGTAGCATTGTTCAAAACACCATTATCTATCTATCTATCTTCTTCTATATTATATATAAATAAAAAGAGAAGTCCTGACTGACTGACTGATTGACTGACTGACTCATCAACGCCCAGCCCAAACCGTTGAACCTAGAAAGCTGAAATTTTGCACAGAGGTTCCTTTTATAATGTAGGCAAGGAATAAGAAAGGATTTTTCGAAATTCAACCCCAAAGGGATTTAAATAGGGGATGAAAGTTTGTATGGAAAATCGACATTTTCACGCGGGCGAAGCCGCTGGCAAAAGCTAGTAAATGATATGTAAAAAGTCCCCATCGATCCGACACTTGGAAAAAAAGTTATTCGAGGTCAAAGGTTACAAAAATGGGTTTTTCGAGATTTTCAGACAAACGGTAAGTTTTATCATAAAATTTGTAAAGACCAAAATTATAGATCAGATCAGATTATAGATCTATAAAAATGTTTTAACACTAATTATATCTACGATCCACCGTTTTTGAGATAATAACAATTCACAAAGTTGTAAGAGATGTAATCTAATCTAAGCACGTAGTTTATATAAAGTTCATTTCACGAAAGAAGTCCCGCAGACGCAGCGCTGTATTCGCGCGACATAATGTTGCTATCTCTCTCTCTCTCTCTCATGGAGCAAAATAACCTCTCTCTCCATATCTCCATATCTGTCAAATTTAGTTCCACAATTGTCCGCGGGACTTCTTTCGTGAAATGGACTTTAAGTGGGTCATTTTCACAAAAATTGTACATTCGTGTTTTCGGCGTGTCCCACAACTTATGTTAAATATTTAACAAATAATATCCACGTTCAAGAAAAACTACACTAAAAATAAGGATCTGTGGTCAATTTTTTACAATATTATATATTGTTGCTACTTAAAACACATTCATATTACCTTAATTTTTAAAAATTCTTATAGAAGATGTCTATTTTAGCGATGTCCTACTACCAATTTCATTAAAATAACATAACTTTTATATATTTTGTTGACTTATTTATAGGTACTAATGTGATTGAATTTTCGGAAAGCAAAGTTATTTACGATTTGTTTTATAATTGCAGAAACAGTGTAACATTACACACAATATTTAAATAATTATATCTATGTGAGGACTTATATTAGCTAAAGTGGAAAATTCCTTTCCGAAACCACATTTTTTACGAAAGATCGCCAACAAAACTACCGTTTATGCATATTTTTTGTCTATTGGCAACATTTGTAAAGCTGTCATTGGATTCCCAAAATGATTCGTCCATTTTGACGGCGACTAGCGGACGACGCGGACGATCGTACGCACCTCAGTAACGGTCCGTTTTTGATATTCCACAACCGCAACCAATTTCAAAGTAAGTTTACAAGTTTATTTCTTGCAAATTATTTTGATATCTTTATAAACTTTCAGTGAACCAAATTAATTTGATACCAAGCTTGTTGATCGGATGTGTTATCTAAAGATAAATTAAACAAAAATGTGCAAAGGTAGACTTCCGATACTTCCGTTCCGTAACCAAAACGCAGGTAACGTAGAATTGGAACTAAAAAGTTTCTATTCTATTCCGTTACTGGAACAGTCAATTCCGTTACTGTGACTGTCCTATTTTATATTTTTATTTAAATATTATTTTTAGAGCGAAATGCCATTTGATTGTAATCAGAATTTGATAATTTGGAGGCTAATAATTTTATGAATATAATTAAAAAGACTTCCTATTGTGTCCATACCAAAAAGTATTAAACTAATTTCGTCGAAAGAGTACCGTAATGGACATTAAATTCATAAAAAAGTGTGTTTTTTATTATTGATTTTATTTTTTATTTATTTTGCGTTGAAGTACAAAACATTAGTAACAAATAATACTACATAGTTGATTAAATCCAAGTGTGTTTTATTTTATTCCTCCCGAAAGTTTATAGTTGCGGAATGGAAGAAATTTTGTTCCCCAAGGACAATAAATTACCTATATTTCACTAATTAATAAAGAATAAGAGGTTTTATTATTATTTTCATGTAGTGAAAAGAATATCGATTGTAAATTTAATGAAAATAAACGAATTACAACAAAATATTAAATTTTGACACATTTAAAACAGTGTACACACGGCTACACATCAAGCTATACAAAACCAGTTAATCTTGGCCTCACTTTACTAGATCTTTTCGCACAATGAACGATCAGATTATACTGGTTTTGTATAGCTTGATGTGTAGCCGTGTGTACACTTTTTGTGAAAATGACCCACGTGGTGCGTGGTGTACCTACATATTATTATTACGACGCATCATGACGCATGACGGTAACAACTCTTTCAACTTTTTGAATTGTTATATCTCAAAAACGGTGAATCGTAGAAATAAGTGTTAAGACATTTTTATAGATTTTTATCTGATCTAAAATTTTACCTTTGCAAATTATATGATAAAACTTACCGTTTGGCTGAAAATCGCGAAAAACCCATTTTTGTGACCTTTGACCTCGAATAACTTTTTTTCCAAGTGGCGGATCGATGGGGACTTTTTATATATCATTTTTAATGGTGTTTTGAACAATCCTACCAAATTTCAGCCGGGTGGGAATTAATGTAACCTTGCCCCTATTTTTTGGTCTAATTTGACCGGACTACTATAGAATGCTAGACAAAATAATCCTGAAGGATTTGGTAAACATTGGACTTTATTGGAAAATCTTAGGATATTCTGCTGTAATATCTTTTATGTATTTAATTCCGTAGATGGACAAGTAGCTGAAAAGTTTTTCCGGAAAGACTACAATTATATAGAATCCGCAAAGGGTTTCTATAAGGTCCACACGGATCCACAGACTTGGCCTAATGCTAAGCATGTGTGTGCTCTGGAAGGCGCCACTTTGTGGCATCCAGACAACGAAGATGAGGCAAACGCAGTGATTTCGTTTTGGAACACTACCCAGGCTCATATCGGGTGGGTGTACGTGGGACTGTCCGACACAATGGCTAAAGGACTGTTTGAGACCACTGAGGGTACGTACACTATCTTTGTAATTTGTTCGTTCAGCACTAGATAATCTTAAGTACGGTACCTATTTAATCTTTCTTTAAAGTGATTCAGCGTACTTCCTTAAATGAAAAAGGAGGTCCACAAAATTTATTAAATCTGTATGTATGATAAAAATGACCTCAAGAAATAAGTTGATACAAGTTATAACTTTGAACAATGTATTGATTTTCCTTACATTTTTTAGGGAAGTCAGTTTCTGAAGTTTACAACAAGTGGCAGCCCGGGATGCCCAACAACTATGGCGCTAGAGATCTCTGTGTTTACATTTACAATTCAGGCATTCTGGATGATTGGGGGTGTGACTCTACGTATTCTTTTATTTGTAAAAAGAGTCTCGAGTCACTAAAATGGGACTACCAATGCAATGTACCTAATTCAGGTAGGTAATCTTTGTAGGTAATTGATATTCATTATCGCAACGTTTTCTGGATTAAAAACAAGTAAGAAACTGGTCCCGAATGAACAAATTACGTGTACATACCATCATGAGCCTATAACAGTCCTTTTATAAAAGACAATTTTCGATTGCGTCACACCGGCAAAGTATACAGATCTGGTTCTGGCTGCAGTATTTTGATAGGTACCCGGTACTGGGATGCAGTTAGAAACTGAAAAGATTCGGTGAATCTTCTCGTCGCTTATTTTACAGACCATAAAAACTAAGGTCTTAAACCTTTACCATGTTGAATCCGTATGCATTTTTGTCACACCTATTATTAAAATTAAAAAAAAATATATATATTTTCAGGATTAAGTTTAACAGCTCACAACTTAAATTAGGACCCAGTAATATTCATTTTTTATGTTGCTATTTCAGATTACACTTACAATGAGCATATTGGCAAGTGCTACAAACTCCACACAACCCCATTGAACTGGAACGATTCATATGCCGTCTGCCGATTTGAACAATCTTACTTGGCAGTGATCAGCAACAGACGAGAAGCGGATTACCTTGCGAATTTAACTGAATCAACACCTAAACCAAGGGTCAAAGGGTACTACCATAGAGGACTATACCACGTGGGCTTCCATAACAAATTCAATGACGGCTGGCAGACTGTTAAAGGTATCATTGTGTCTCCTAATACAATACCAAAGTCACACTGGTTTCGGAAATTCACAGAACATACAAACTCACGTTTTTGCTTGTATGAGTATTGGCGACTTTCGAGCAGTTAGTCGTAGGTTCGCACCCAGACTTTGTGTTATTTATTTCATCACCAGACTAGTCACAAAACGGTGAAGGAAAACATCGTGATGAAACCGTCAAGCAAAAATTCGAAGACTTGTGACATTTACCAACCCGCACTGGGTCCGCGTGGTGAATTTATAGCCTATTCCCTCTCATAAAGAGGAGGCCTGTGTCCCAGCAGTGGGAACATTATGGGCTTAGTTTAGTTTATTTATTAATAATTATAAAAATTACATGTCAGTTTGAATCAAAAATAAGAGTACACATCATTGTCCACTTCAACGAGCATCAATCACAAAATAATCAACACTCTCACTCTCTTATTATGCGTATGTTGCTTAAATGTTAATGACTTGAATGTTACTGTTTAGTATGATGGTTTTTTGTTCCAGGAACTCCGATGAATGTAGATGATGACGCTTGGTTCGACAACTACCAGCCCGACGATAGTGATCAATGCGGCTCAATGTTCTTTAACGGACGTCTCATCAACGTGGATTGTGATTCGAAGAGCTTCTTTATCTGTGAACATGAACCTTCTAGTTCCAAGTTCTCCATGCTTGTAGCTTCGGCCCAAGACCTTCAAGATCTTGACGATTTAGAGAGAAATAAAGAGTGATTAAGAGTTAGTGCCAGCTAAATCTAAGTTTAGCCGGCCGTAACATAATTATAATACTTATAAATGTTTCGTCTTTATATTTTTGTCTATATTAACATAGGTTATTCTCAGCATTCTCTGGATCCCAAAAAATCCGGGTCGCTCATAAAATCCGTGATATCTCCGTAAATTATATGCCTAGATCGCTAGAATTTAATATGTAGTAAGCAGGTTACTAATGCTTGTTCTAAATCTCTAAAGAGATTTCATTTGTAAAAGTTACAGATAAAAAAAACTGCATTTGCCTAGCGACACAAAAAAATACAAAATTAATTTTAATTGTGATAGTTTACATAACAGCAGTACCTATCCTAAAATAGGTATAGTGCATTGCGATGATAAACCTTATGGTTTTCTATTGTCTATTTTTACACATGGAGACAACAGGAACTAGCACATGCCTGTATTAAATACAATTTACAGTTTTTACTCTAGACTTTTTATTTTTCACCCTTTATTCATAATAATATGAACTTTATTTGTTGGGAAAACATTAATAAATATGTTTCAAAAACAATTTGCCAAAGAAGCACCAGAATACCAGCGCTGCGGTATTTGTTTTCATTTATTTCAGCATCATGCTGAGATAGGAGCCTTTTTGGCCTCGCACAGGTCTTCTCTTTTATTATTTAGTTTTATATTCTTTTTTGTTATTATTATTTTTGTAGTTCCTGTGCTTGTCCCGAATAAATATTTTTCTTTCTTTCCGTCTTTCTTTAACACAAAAATTGGCCTGTTATCAGTGAACGGAAATAAACATTGAAGCATTCCTAGCTCTAAAAAATAACCCAACGCAGATTGCGCCCAGGTAGGCGGGGCTTACCGATTGCGCCGCGCATGCTATTAGTTCGTCTGCAGCCGGCAACAGCGGCGGTCGAATATTTATTTATCGGTTTTTGCGTGACAAATATTTTAAAATGCCTTCTTGTGTAGTAAAGTGGTGTATTAATAAATCACACGTGCATAAAAAGAATGCTGGGATTAGTTTTCACGTGTAAGTACATCGCTATATATTATATTTCTATTAAAAATGAATTATACCACAAAATCTATGGGGATGACGTTATGCTAACCAAGCAATTCACTTTTCTACCTGACAAGAATGATTTTTTTTATGATTTTGATTACAATCTAAGATCCAACACACACCATTTTTTGTGGGGACGGCATTAAGCAAAATATACTAAGTTATTGTAGGTAAAAAGTTGACATAAAAAAAATGGCGGCAAAAAATTTTTAAAGTCATGGGTGGGCAATTCCGAGAAAAATTGTACGTAAGAAAAAAGTACTGTCACAACATTTTACAAACAGTTTACAAGATGATCTCATACTTTAGAGAATGCATTTTTTTTTATGTACAGTATAATTCATTAACTTTAAAAAAATATATAAAATGGAGTCAATTGTTATTAATTTAACCGATTAAAAAATAAAAATAAAAAACAAAACAGATCATTTTAGCGTGTCACACCTCCTGTCCGTAACTTTAACTAACCGAAGTTCATGGTTTTTTTATACAAACTTCAGCGTTTTTTGGGAGCTTTTATAGAATATTACTATTTCTTAATTATAACCTTAATTTTACTCGTAAATCTTACTGTATTACAACAGAATCTTGAAATTAAATGATAATCAAATTAGCACCAGGGTGGACATTCCACTTTAGTCACTACTGTTTTATTTGCTTTCAGTCTTAAAAAACTACCAAAACAAGTCATTTTATTATCATGGTAACATTATTGTAGTAGATCAGCCATTTATTTTTACCCCTCGTGCAGTTGTGACGCAGTAATCAGTGACGAAAGCCGTGTTGTTACCACGTAGTCGATTAAGAAGTCCACTATAGTTACAGCAATAACGTGATACCGGTAAGTTCTTAAAACATTCTTTTATTTGCGAATTATGCCTAATGATGTGTTGTATGTTGTGAAATAATGATTTCCTCTAAAAGAACAAAGAATATTGAGTGTTGTCGTCATTATTATTAGTTGGCGGAGTTCGTCACGTCCATTTAGTGTCGTGACATATTAGCGGAACAATAATTGTGACGAAATGGACACATAAGGCTAAATTTACATGGTGCATGTTTTACCCACAACAACTAAGATGAGTTATGTGTTTCTGTTAAATTATAATAATCATATCTTAATAGATTTACGGAACAGATTAGCTTACATTATCGTAGGCTGTATAATTCTAAAAACCATAAGTATTTAATTTAATAAATAATAGTCAATTTTTTTTTTTTTTGTATTTTTATATTTCCCTTTCAGGGTAACTACGAGATCTTATTAATAATGGGAATATTGGTGGACATTGACAAAGTTTTATCTATTAATGATCTTATAAAATGCTTTGATGATGGACTTCAATGGCCTTGGGAAAAAACCCATTTTATTTTGGCAAAGAAGTGTTTTGTATGCAAAAACACAATTGCTGCTGAACGTTCACGATTGATACATTTCTCTTTAGCTATGAATAGACAAGATATTCAGTTTTTATTGAAATCGCCACACATTTGGTGTACTTTTTGCAACTCTTGTCTTTACGATCACTATCCAGCCGATGAATGCGAATTTTGCTACTCGTCGTTATAAATGGAAACTTTGCAAAATCAATATGTAAGTTGGTAGGTACAGACGCCAGCACATCAAGCTACTGTCAGATTTCTTTCATACATTTTCGACTTTATTTCTAGAGCATTAGGTTCAAGGTTCATTGGGAAAATTTGACAGTTTCGGGTAGATTGACCTGCTGGCGTCTGTACAACACACATTCAATTCAGTTTATTTAAGGAAAATTAAAGTGTTTCATTTGAATTTGTTATATAGTAAGTTGTGTTGTGACTAACAATTATTTTAATGATTTTAAAGAACGGTTTACACGACGGAATTTACAATCGCAACGACAATATTTTATTATTTTGATCAAGGCTTAGATTATTTGTAAAGGAAAGCCTCCCGCTAGATTATGTAAGGGATGGTCAGACATCTCCACGAGTGATCCACGGAAAAAGTATAGCTTAACCGGTAGTCGGTCAATGCATGGCTCTAAAGTTAAAGCCGTGTATCGATTGACTTTTGTGATAGTCATTGATGAGAAGTTTGTAAATTATATTTCTTGTTGTTCCAGTTTATTTTTTATATGATGGCATTAACACCTGCTGAACGGGCTAAACGATACCGTGAAAATCTAAAACTAAATAAAGAAAAATATGAGGGACAAAGAAAGAAACAAATAGAACGAGTTAAGAAGAGCCAAAAAATAATAAGGGAGTTGAGCGACCGGGAAAAAGAGGAGCGAAGAAAAATTTGGAGAGAACAGAAAAAAAAGCAAAGGAATGCCAAAAAACAAGCTGTAGAGGTACCTTCAACAAGTCAAAATCACTGTATGTACTCGGGCTGGACTCGAAAATTTGGCTGACACTTGCCTAAAATTAATATCCCAGTGGGGTGATCGTAACCGTCTGACCTTTGCACCACATAAAACTTATCAACTTCTTTTAAAAGGTAATCTTAAATCATGGCCTAGTATTAAATTTAATAACGTTCCCGTGAAAAAGAAGGAGTCTGTATGCTACCTTGGGTTTGTCTTAGAGAGGAATTTTTCATTCATTGAACACATAAAAACAGTCGGTGAAAAAGCTAAAAAGAACTTTTATGCTTTAACGAGAATATCCAAATCTACATGGGGTTTATCATTTTTAACTCTAAAGACGATCTATGGGGCTACTTACTTGGGGTGTATGTGCTACGGGGCACCAGTTTGGGCCGATAGGGCCACCATTGGAGCGGTACGACGTAAATTACTTCAAAGCCAGCGGTTGGCTTTGATTTTCTTGTGTAAAGCGTATAGGACGGTTAGTACTGAAGCCTTACCGGTACTTGCAGGGGTACTTCCAGTCGATCTTGAAGTACAGCGCCGTGCTTCAATGTACTACTGCGCACGAGAGACCGCGGACACAGACTTTTTAACGCAACGTGACCGTGCTAAAATAGCTAGATTACTTAAACCACAGACTGACGTCTGGGAGGAACTTCTGTCTGAATGGCAATGTAGGTGGGATAATTCCATCAAGGGCCGACATCTTCACCAGTTCTTTCCATCCGTTCGTGAGCGGCTGGCCAGGACATGGCTGGAGGTGGATCACTGTGTCGCCCAATTTCTCACAGGTCATGGTAACTTTAAGAGTAAATTATTTTCCTTCAAGCTTGTTGAGTCGCCTTTTTGTCAATGTTCTACATCTGACTGCGAATTTGAACAAACTGCACATCACATTTTATGGGAGTGTAGTCTTTGGCAGAATGAACGTAATATTATGTTAAATAGTGTACAGGTTACATCCGGAGTTATTTACTATACGGACCTTGTAGAAACTAGAACAAATTTCCGTGCGTTCAAGCAATTTTGTCATACCTATTATTGGAATCAAATATAACAGCTCACAACTTAGGACCCAGTAATATTAATGACAATAATATCCGTGGTGCTAGGCAACTGGGCTTATCTCAGTTGTATACGTCCCTGTGTGCCTATTGGCCTTGTTCTGTTCTGTCTCCTGCTGATATGGAGGGAAGTGGAAACTATGTTTTTTCCTACTCCTCCGCTATTCTTTTCTGATTAATTTCGTTGCGGGATCCAAGACAGTTAAAATCATTTCTCTGGGACTTCGTCGAGCTTCATTGTCTCGGCGCTTTTCTTGTGGTCGCCACTGTTGATTCTGGCTAACAGGAGTTACAGTGGTTTGGGAATAGTGTGGCGGGCTTGTCCCAATAAAAAAAAAAAAAAAAAAAAAAAAGTCAAAATCAAAGAATCATCAAAAAATCGGTTGACTTTAAAAGGAAATATAATAACTTAGCTAATAAGTACAGAACTGTTTTAAAGCAATTGGATAAAATAAGAACCCTCAATGTAAACTTACGTAAAACTTTAAGTCGAACCAAAGAAAAATACCAGAAAGAAATCAATCTAAAAACAGAAGAGAATGATAAGCTGAAAATGAGACATGAACTGCTAGAAGTATCATTAGGCGAAAAATATAAAGACTGTAAAACACACAAACAAAAAAAGCTATTGCGTTCGATTGGAATGTCCAAGACTGTACTCCAAAAAAGAGAAGCAAAGGCACTGGTATCAAAATGTTTAGGGCTTAAAGGTGTCATCAGATTTACAAGCAATAAGAAATATAATGTAAGTTGCAAGAAGATAGAAGAAGAAATGGAAGTTTTTTACAACCGGGATGAAATTAGTAGATCTACATCCGGAAAACGTGAGTGTAAAACGAAATGTAAGAAAAAGATGCAAATACGGTATTTAACCGATACTTTAATTAACCTATACCAAATATATAAAAACGAAGGAGGGAAATATAGTTTTTCAACGTTTTGTAAACACAAACCATTCTATGTCTTGTCGCCGACACGTGCTTCGCGAGACACGTGTCTATGCGTGAAACACAGTAATTTTGAATATTTAGTAACAGCTCTGAAAAAATATACTTTTCCTGCTGTTGTATTCAAGGGCACCAAGGATCTTATAGAATTAACTTCTTGTGACATAAAGTCATTTAAATGTATGTACGGTTTGTGTGATAAATGCAAAAATAAAAATTATAGTTTTGAAGCTAATAATAACTACACTGAAGTGGAATGGTGGCAGTGGGAGCGCGCAAAAAAAACGTATAAAAAAAACAATGAAGACATGACAGCCAATGTAACAAAAAAAGTAAAAATAACAGGAACGTTACAGGAATTAATAGGCGCGTATGAAAAACAATTGCCTTTATTCAAAAAGCATTTTTTTAACTTCCAAGAGCAACAGCGTCAGTATAGAATGTGTGTTGAAAATTTGAAACCATGTGAATGCGCAATTCTAATGGATTTTTCGGAAAACTACGACTGCAAGTTGTCAGAAGAAATCCAGGCATTGCATTTCGGTGGATCAAAAAATTCTATAACCCTTCATACGGGTATGATTTACGCGCACACACGATGTCAATCTTTTGTGACGTTATCAGACAGCAACTGCCATGAACCCCACGCCATTTGGGCACACCTTATTCCAATTATTAAGTTAACCAAACAAATGTGTCCAGAATTATCAGTTATCCATTTTTTTTCCGACGGCCCGAGCAGCCAATACCGGCAAAAAAAAAATTTCTTCCTGCTTAACCTCTTTACCACAAAACTGAACCTTTCTCTTACGACTTGGTCTTTTTCAGAAAGTGGGCATGGAAAAGGGGTAGCCGATGGCATTGGGGGTGCCACAAAAAGAGCATTAGATAGGCGTGTTTACTATGGGCATGATATTGTCAATGCCACAGATGCATTTAACAATTTAAAAACGTGCATGAAGTCAGTGAAACCGTTTCTCATAAATAACTCTGATATTGACAATATTAAAACTTTGGTGCCAAGTAACATAAAGACTATTGTAGGAACCATGCAAATTCACCAAATAATATCAAAAGTGCAAAACGAAATTTTTCACCGGCAGTTAAGTTGTTTTTGTAAGCGAGGACAGTGCGCCTGCCTCAGCCCAATCAAACATTGCTTTCTGGAAAAACCAAACTCGGGTTCTAGTTCAATATTGCGCCATTCAGATGATCCAAATATTTTCGAAACAGAGTCCATTGATGTTCTTGATAATTTTGATGTCCATTTTGATAACACTACACAGGAAATCATTAATACCACACCTATGACTGATTTCATTGAATTTGCCGACGAATGTTCTGTAGAGCCCCTTATTTCAAAAGAACCATCTCAATTATTGAGTATACTCAGCAATGATTTTGCCACTGCACCACTCGAGGAACAATTAAGTGAAATTGCCCAAAATACCAGCCTCAACTGGGCCCCAGAGTTCGATAAGTCTGCAACTGAAAGTATTCAGCCTGTGACTACAACTGACATCGACTCTATTATTCAAAATTTTAGTGGCGTCTTTGATTCCCAAATGCCTATCTCTGAGGACCTTACAACTGATATTTACTTCTCTGAAACTCCGAGCTGTGACCTTGCTTCTGACACACCCAAAAATTATAAACTGGAGTCTTTAATGACTGAAACAACATCTAATGACGACACTTTGTCTCATGACCGCGAGTTTCCTCAAATTGTGTCTGTTGATGTCTCTGAAAACACAAAAAAACAAGTAACTTACCTAGCTGAAGCTCCTAATTGTGATCTCGCTCCTAATTCGCCCAAAAAATCTGAAAACAAAAACACTACAACCTTTAAGATTCAACAAAAAATCACAACTGGTACCGATAAAGCTATTCCTTCGACTAAGCGTATCAAAATTTTGGATGATATTACCTACTTGCCTAAAAAAAGGGTTAAAACATTGAATTCGGTCCCAAGTGATCCCCTTAAACCTATAAACATAAATAAAATGAGTACTAGAACATTTTACTGTGTCTTATGCAAAACACGAAAGGCGTTTAAATTACATGAAATGATTAACTGTCTTACCTGTAAGGCATGGAACTGCATATCGTGTAGTGGTCCAATTCGCTATGAATCATATATATGTGTAAATTGTCTAAAAGATTAATTTTGTAAAAACTGAATGCTAATAATCCAGCTATTTTATAAGAAATAGGAAAGGCGTTTAGAAACTGTGTAGCTGCTGTACCCAAAAGTCTGATTAGGAATCTTTTTATAAGACTTAGATAGTTTATAAATATGTATATGATTTAATAATTACCATTTTTTTTCATTCATACCCGTATTTCGTGTATAAGAAGTAAACAAATATTATAATTAGAATATGAGATATCGTATTGCAATGATATGGTGCGTCATTATGTTTAACTTTCATGTCATGTGTTAGTCCCTAAGTTTAAATAATTATATACGACCTGATTTGTTTGTGCCAAGTGTGCCATGAGTTTAAGCATTCACGTGGAAATTCAGTCCTATTTTTATTCAAATGTAGTTTTTTTTTTACCAAGTATTACAAAATGTTATAGAGAATAAGGAATATCGTACGGCAATATTTATAGTTTTCAGTTAAACTCATGTCACTAAATCATTAATTATAGAATCTAAGCATCTACGTAGACGTTTTTATTTGATTATTATCAAAAAAATGTGAAGACTAGCAGCTACAAGTAAATTTTAAGATAAGCAGGTTTATATCCTACGTAGATACAAAGTTCCTATTAATTTAATTTCACTTTAAAAAAATACCAAAAAAGTGTGTGAACACATCAGAAAGTAATAAATAAAGCTAATAAGAAGTATTAAATATCAAAATTTTCTTAGTTGATTGTAAATGAAAAATGTTTTGTTTTTGTTTGTTTGTTAATGTTTGATTTTTTTATTAATATTTTTGATTATTAAACTTATTGTGAACACCGCTTATGTTTCAATTTAGTCACGATGACATTTCCTACGAAGTCACTGTCACAATTTTTTAATCCAAGTTGTAGGCTGTAAAGTGGAATTTATTACTAGTAATGGTTTCTTTTGGGATGAAATATAATAGAATATGATGCTCATTTTCATTTAAAATAGTTTGAATCATTTTCAAGGAGCCAAATTAACTACAAAGTTAAAATTATAAGTCGCACTGATCTAAAACGTGACGAAAATATTTTATTATGTGATTTAAAGCTAGAAATATATTTCAAATAAGGTAAACGAAATTGATTTCAAAAAGATTTTATGTATTTTAACTAAACACTGTTAAGAATTTGTGAAAGATAGTTCACATTGCTGATAAAATATTACGTTAATGATCGTTACTAAATGGACTTTGCTTGTCATGGATCATGTTTGAAAGTCCGTTTTTTTTAAAACTCTATACTATTTAGCTATAAACTATATATTTTTCTTAAACTTTGATAAATGCTGCATCGATTCATAAAGAAATCTAAAAAAGAAAATTTTAAAATTGTCCATTTTGTCCCCTTAGTAACGGTACAGATTTTCACGGAATGGCTCGGGTATCGTTTTTGATGTTTTAAAATCCAAGATGGCGGTAGCGAAAATTTTGTTTTTGTTTTAAATCACACGTGAGAAGGAACATCGTTCCTGACGATGGTCACCCGACCACACACGTTTTTTTTATGCAACTTTAATTCATTATATTTTCTTTTAGATTTCCGCAAAATCCCATCGACCCATCCACAGACCAACCTCGGCAAGCATTGCTTAACCTTGAAGATCGATCGGTGCGGCTTTTATTACTTAGTTCCGTAGTACCGAGTTATTTGGTAATATAATACGTCAAATACCGATATTAATGAATAAAAAATGCACCTTTATTGTGATATCTAATAAATTAAAAATAGACCGCACATTTTTTTTTATTTACCTACCACATTTTTAGCATAAGTACTTAAATCTATTATTCCCTAAACACTGCTCTATTTACAGTCCTTAGAACAACTGTTGCCTTAGAGTTCATGAAACATATTTTTTAACATAATTCTTTATTATAATACGTAATAACACCATCAATAACACGATTTAATTATTTGCGTTGCACAATATTACATAAAACATCCCGGCAGACGACGTGGCGTCGTAGAAATGTCGTTAGCGGCCTATACGTTACAAGCTAATTTAAACCCAAATAGTCAGGAAGTAAGGTCCATTTTTGGCTGTGCATCCTAAGTGTTAATAAATATTCTTTCTAAGGTTTGACTAATCAGCGACGGGGTTTCGTTGTGTGAGTTTGTTCGGCTTTTGTGTCAAGTTTCGCGCCTAGTTTCGTTGAAGAAATGCCTCCCTGTTATAACCAACATTGACAAGCTTTTCTGTACTAAAACAAAAACAATACTTTTTTTGAATCCGCAACCGTTCTCCTAAGACCGATTCGCCATTGGACTGTTCGTCGACAGGATCACAATATAAATATGGACAGTACGGAAACTTCCTACAAACGCTCGAAACCGCACACTCACACAAACATGCGCATCGACAGGGCCAGCTAGCGAACACTGCAGTGCTCTCAGTTATGCGTGCCGCGCCGAGACGAGTGCATGGTTAGTATACGTAAAAGTTTTTTTTATAAATATCCTCCAATCTTTTTTAAAATACCGGGAACGTATACGGGTGTTTGAACTCGGCTTCATCAAAACCGGAGATATTGTATTTTAAACTTCCTACAAATTTTGATTATATAGATAATTTTGTTATCGAATTATGGGCGTTCAAAGTTTGTGTAAAAAAAAAAAATTGAAATTGAAATATCTCGAAAACGGACAAAAAAGGACCATAATTTTGACCCCCCCTTTTTTTTTTTTTTGGTGGGTGGAAAATCATCGAATGACATTAAATAACATTTTATTAGTCTAAAACTGTGTAGTATGATATGAAGGAAAGTTCATTGATAATAATAATTTAAAACAATATAATAATAATATATTCGTTCTTAATATTAATAATCATCATAATCATAATAAGTATGTTAATTATTTATAGCAGAATTGCACATCACTAGTTGTAGTAAGCTAGTTATTTCAATTCGATTCATTGATCACAACAGAATAAAAATATTTAAGAAAAAAAAAGCAATATCATCAATATTAAAAGGGACAACCCTATGACTTCAATGGAGCGTAGGTAGTTATCGCATCAACTAGGCTTAGTTTCGGTACTGTCCATATTTATACTGTGACAGGATGATCATTTATTTCCGTTTCCCCAGCAGCAGACACGTCCAATATCCTCCTTCAAATCATTATATTAGTTCAAGTTTCGGGCTGTCCCAGAAGTACCAATCTTGGCGTATATACAATGGCGGTTATTGTTTGAATATAAAATATAAGAGAGTGTCAACCTTAAATAACTAAAATCAAGCCTAATATGGCGGCTTTTATGATTTATTTGAAGCTCATCGAGTTCGTTTTTGGGGTCGAGTAAAACTAAAATATACCTGGAAAATAAAATCCACTCTTGACCCCCAGGGGTCGAGAATGAACTATGGCTAGGGGTCCAGTGGACACTTTATTACTTGGGGTTAAAGGACCGAAAGTGGACTTAACGATCAAATAGTGAACACAGTCACTAAGGTACCTCGTTTTCCATGTCCTCGAGAACAAATACAAAAGCAAACTGTAATGGTGCTACCGTGGATTCGCATGATTATAAACGTCGATGACGTAAGTGTCGTCGCCTGCCCGGCGAGCACGGCCTACAGTGACATGGCATGAGTCACACATTTTATCACAGTTTGGGCGATAAAACCGTTTTGTCTTAAATGCTAGCACGGCGGCGTAAGATAATTTCTTGATATGTGATACAACTTCTTGACGTCTAGTTGGGACTCCTATGTCTTATTTGCTACTATGGGCGCACCCATTTTGTAACAAATGTCACATTTTGACAGATGAATATGCTCGTTTATATCACGTTCGTTCGGAGGTGGTGATAAAAGTAAATTAAAAATATAAGTATATTTTTCTGCTTACTACTGCATCAAATGGCAGTAAATTATTATAATTATGTTCTTGCCCGAAGGCAAGAGGTCCAAAGTAGGAAAATATTCCGAAGAAACATTCGGGACTCCTTTATTCCGTTCGAGTTGCCAGACAGGGAGTTCCAACGGATTTTTCGCCTGACAAAGCCTATGGTGGTTTATTTATGTGAAGAACTGCGCGTGGACTTGCAGCCTCTAAATCAGGTGGATGGTTTACCCGTTCACATCAATTTCGTTCCATTACTCTTATTTCACTTCAAAACTTTCACAATATATTTCAAAACAAATCACATCAAACTTTTAAAAGAAAAACAGAACTTTTAGTTAGTAGCAAGTTATCAAATAATAAATAAAAAAAGAAAATGAAAGACGTGCCGCGTACGTCAAAAATGAATTAGTACCCAAGAAAATTAAAAAGTTGTTTAACTGTATGAACTGTGCTCTTTTATACGTATTATTTTATTTGGTCGCCTATTCAGATGGTCATAGACATTTTTATTTTTTTAATATACTAGGTCACACTATGAAGTCAGCAACAAGAAAGACAAGTCGCGTCTTAAATTATATCACATGTGATACCCGTGCTAGCATTTAAGACAAATTCTAAGACATGACATAATTTATAACGTCTTGTCACCAACGTCTTGGGTACGCCCGTGCTCGCCCCGCTGTAGTATAGGATATTGCGATAAACGATGAAGGCTTAAAGAATATTTTAGAAACACCCTCATTATAAACAGCTATTGCATGACCATAATTGCTCAAAAACTATTCAGAGTTACTCATTATACGTTTAGTACCTTCATATTATTATGGAGGTAGGAACTTTTGACTCATGGTAACGACGAATAAAATATCAAAAACTAAACGCCAAGACACACTTCTTTTTTTGTGGCATTTTCACCCCAAATGACCCAATATTATTAGAAAATAAAAGTGCTTTGATTTGATTTCAATTATTTAATATTGAATCTTCTTCATAAGCGATTAACACGTCTCCAAAGACAACTCCGTTCAGTCTATTTCATGTTCACAAATAAAGAAGCTTTTTGTATTACAGTTGATGGTGTTCAGTCGTCCGTTGAAGAACATTGAACCGCACTGCATATCCTCGTCGTCTGTCGCCGCGTATATGTCCCACCAAGCGTCGGCTTCAAAATTGATTGGGGTTCCTGGAGAAAATATCATGATCAGTCAGTAACTTGCGTACTTATTGTTCTAAAGCCTTGAAAGCCTCATCGATATTTTCAGTAATTATTATTCAAGTTTGTTACTAGTGAGATAAATACGACCTTACTGCATATGAATGTCTGTAAAAAGTTAAACTTAAGATGATTACCTCTTACTGTTTGCCAGCCTTTTTTGAGTTTGTTATGGAAGCCCATGTGATATATTCCTCTTTGGAAACTCCCTCCGACTCTTTCTTTCGGTGCGGACTTCGTTAAATCTACAAGATAATCCGCCTCCAACTGATTGTTGATCACAGCCAGGTAGGACTGTTCCGCGCGACACACGGCGTGAGCCTCCATCCAGTTCAATGGCGTCGAGTGCAACTTGTAACATTTCCCAATATTCTTAACAAAAGTGTAGTCTGAAAAAGTTATCGTAATTAAAATAACTAACAAAGTAGGACACTTCTAAATGTGAAAACCAAACTGCAAGGTCTTGGTTTTTCATCGTTAGATGTAAGACAAAACTCTACTAAAACCCGTATTCATGGTTACCAAAAGTAGCGTAATATCCTACATACATAACACAGCGCTTGCAACCAACTTAGCGGTATTTGGCTACTTTAGGTACAAAAATAACCTACCTAAATCAGACATATTGCAGTCATGGTTCCACTCCAGTGTCTTGAGGCTCTTCTTGCAAATAAAGCGAAACTTAGCGTCACACGACTTATCGTTGATATAACCCTGTCGGTAAAGTTCTACGCAGTCCTCTTCTCCATTGTGACTGTTTGGTTCTCCGTGGCGCCAGTTGTTGTACACCTCAGAGATTGGCCTTCCTAGAAATATTATGAAAGATTATTTCAATTGTTGCAGTCTAGTTTCAGTCTATATCGTTATTGATTTGGACACATCTGAAAAATAAACCTCACAAGTTCCTAAGCCAATGTAAGTTAGTGTGAAAATAATGGTAACTGTTAGGGATTTTAAAATTAGGCTTCACTGTATTCTAAAATCACCGGGACGTGAAAAATTGAAAATCTGTAATCGGTTTAGAATGGTACATGACGGTTTGATTTAGAAACGAACAACTCTAGCTACGATATTACGAAAAGCTATCATACATAGTTCTTCAGAATACTAAAATTTATCTTGCTACATTTTAACACATTACAATATTTTCATTCGTCAGTTAAAATTATTTTAACGCACCGTCAATGGTCTCAAATAGTCCTTCAACCATAAAGTCTGTCAGCCCAACAAACACGGTCCAATCTGCAGTTGGGTGTGTTTTATTCCAGAAATCTATCACAGCGTGTGCTTCATCGTCGGTTTCTGGGTAGAACAAACTAGCTTCTTCCAGAGCACACATTTGTTTGGCATCGTCGAAAGTCCGTAGTAACGTGTGTATCTTATAGAAACTCTCTTCGGTTTCTATATAATTGTAGTCATCCCGGAAAAACTTCTTACCGTGTGCACCTAAGAAAAGAATAGTTATCATAAAGCTAGGACAAATAGGGATCCAGAATGAGGGAATACAGAATACAGTATCATCAATCCATAAGTAATAATAACTAATAATAATAATAATATCATTAATAACTCCCTTTAATGCAGTGAGTACCATCTAGTTACGAATGAGTTTTTGGGCTGTGGAACCCAAAGTAGAGTTAATTTTGAATTTGTTAATAAGTCAATGGGACATTAAACTGAATGTAAAACACGTACCTAAAGCGGACTTGTGAATATCGCTGCTACATTCCGGTTCTGGTGGCGACGGGGTCTTCTTGCAAATAAAACTGTATTTTGCGTCACACTTGATATCATTTAGTTGACCTTCTTGGTTCAGGTGCAGACAGTGCTCATCGGTACTGTGGTCTGGCTGATTTAGCTTCCATTGGTTATATACCTCAGTAATTGACCTGCCTAAAATATGACACACATAATCAATTCATCAAATTAAAAAGAGGCAATAATCTTCAAACCGCTGAGCAGATTTTGATTAAATGTAGCTAAGACCACTCTCGATAAAGACACCTTTCACATAATACATACTTAATCGAAATCGATGCATCCATTCAGGAGCTATGATGCCACAAACAGACACACATTATACACAATATTTCGATCTTATGGCACCACACGTTTTTGGCACGAAGTTTAAAATAGAATAGAACAGCAGCCGCCGAGCGATCTCTACGCTCTGTGGGTCTTTCTTTGACAACTTTATGTGTGTCATTTTTATATTCCAATCTTTTTGAAAACCAATATATCATAAAATAAACACTCACTGCCGCACTCAGAGACGTTTAATGATTACTTAAGCCATCACTTAGTAATGATTTTGATACTGTAGTGAAGGTTTTGTATGTGTAATCTTTACCAAAGGACGGCTTAGGTAATCATTAAATATCTCTGAGTACCGCAATTACTCACTTACCGTCAATGGTTTCAAATGATCCTTCTGTTATTAAGTCTGATATCCCCACGAACACCCATACATCACTAGGCTTAGTATATGTTTGACACTGCTTCCAAAACGCTATCACTGCGTCGACCTCATCTTTGTTCTCTGGGTAGAATATACTGGCTCCTTCTTCAGCACACTCCCGCCTGGCATCACGCCAGTTCGTTGGCGTCGTGTGGATCTTGTAGAAACTGTCTACTGCTTCTAAATATTTGTAGTCCTTCCGGAAAAACTTTTTATCACTTTGTATACCTAAGAAAACATAAATTGTTAAGCAATGACAAGTAAGGGTCTAGAATGGGAGACGGGTAATTGATTTTCGCGTATCTGTTATCTAAAATGGATATTTATTTTAAGAAACCCAAAATGAAAAGTTACACATTGCCATAAAACTTAAAGTAAATTGTCGTTTTGAAGGGTTCAGCAGAAGCTGTGGCAGAAGTGTGTCTATACAGACGCAATATGTAAAAATCTTTTATAGATTTGCAACTTTAATGAAAAAGCTTATAGCTACCTAATAAGGGGAGCTCGATGTGCTGATTTCTGTACAATAACAGGGAATAGGGTAGATGACTAAGAAAATCGAATTATTCCGTGAGATAGATTTCCAAAAAATATTGGACACGTGTTTTTGACGATACAGTGCTTCGAAAAGTCACGCGACGTCAGTTTGGTAATTTTTTTTACCACAAAGTGACGTCAACAGCCACTCTCGATCTTTGACACGTTTTATTTTAGTAATATTTTATTAATTTGATAAAATAAAAAACACGTATCCAATATTTTTTGATAATCTAAAAGACGGACTAAACAGAATCACATTTTTTTTAGTCAGTCAACTACCCTATTTCGCTGACGTCGTATTGTAATAGAATTCTAAAATTTACATAATGCGCGAGTAACCTACCTAAATCGGTCGTTTTGCAGTCATAGTTCACTGGTGGTGGTGTTGGTGGTGGTGGCGGTGGTGTTGGTGGGGGTGGCGGTGTTGGTAATGGTAATGGTAATGACTTAAGAGTCTTCTTGCAAATAAAGCGATAACTCCAATCACATGGCAAATCGTTGAAACTTCCATCTCGATACAATTCAATACAGTCTTCGTAACCCAGGGCGTTGTTTGGTTCTCCGGCATGCCAGTTGCTGTATACCTTAGAGATGGGCTGTCCTAAAAATGAGAAATATATATAAACATTAGAGACCCGTGATCGGCTATTACTAATACAACTAGCGAACCTTTCTTTCCATACTAATTCATAAAAAAAAAAATACACACCGTCCATACTCATAAATACTCGTTTAGATTTTTTTAGTCCGTAAAACACGGTCCAACCACTAGGCTCGGACCTATGCCAAAACTCCAACACAGCTTGAGCTTCAACGCTGTTTTGTGCGAAGTACACACTAGCTCCTTCCAGCTCGCACCCTCGCTTGGCATCATCGAAAGTTCCTGGTGTCGTGTGGATTTTGTAGAAACCCTTTGCTGCTTCGATATAAGTGTAGTCATCACGGAAATACTGTCCACCTAAGAAAACAAAAGTCATCGCAAAGCAGAGTCATAAAGGGATCCAGATATAGTGACAAAAAGCTGAATATTGCGTTACGTTAGAACAGACAGACACCGATGTGGATATATAAGAAACCAAAAATAATTTTGTAGGTGACGCACCAATTTGTCTATTTTACAGAGAAAATACAATTTAAACTAAAATTTTGCGTTGAAGGATGGTCAAGTTAAATACATATTATTAAAAATGATAGACGATGGAATACTCACATGAGAACTCAGATAGAAAATACACTGCAAGAAAAACTAACAATCTTTTAGAAAACATTGTTATATTGATAGCAACTCGACTCTAGTTTCAGCCAAACATTATGTAACATAAACAATGACTTTTATAGTCAGGCAGGCTTATATAGTCTGTACACAAACAATGATTAATCTTTTGGATTTCCCGAAAGTTGGAGGAACATTTAATAATTTTAATTAAAATGTGTACAACTAGCTTATGCCTGCTGTTTTGCCTGCATGGAATTCGATAATTGTACCACGGGAACGAGATGATGATCTGTATTTGTTTTTCGTCTAAATCGTTTGGAAGTTTGCGTGAAAGAGTAACAAACATACATACATCAGCATTTATAATATTAGTAGGACATAGCGATAATATGGGAACTCGAGATGACGCTCCCGCCCTTATCCTAATTTATTTAGGGTCGGCACAGCATGTCATCTTTTTTTTCCATACATCACAAATCATATATTTATTTCTGTAAATTGGTTTAAAATAGTACATTGTGAAGGGGTGAAAGTTACTTATTTAGTCCCGAGACGGGGAATAGTCCGAAGGACTATAAAATAGTACTTTACCTGAGGTAAACACTGTCAGTGCTTTTCATTACGAATACGAGGAAAGTAAAAATAAGAACATAAATTATTAGTTAGAGAAAAAATGAGTGTTGATCAGATTGTCGCTTTCCCGCTTATTTTTTTTTGTCCTCAGATCGTCAGTATTTTTCATGATCATCATTTAAAAAAATGGCAAAGATTTTGCTATGTTATTTTAGAGAAATAGTTAAAATTATATTATAACTAGTGACCCGCCCGGCTTTGCACGGGTGCAAAATAGGTATTAAAACCTTCCTCTTGAATCACTCTATCTATTAAAAAAACCCGCATCAAAATCCGTTGCGTAGTTTTAAAGATTTAAGCATACAAAGGGACATAGGGACAGAGAAAGCGACTTTGTTTTATACTATGTAGTGATAAGCTATAATTATAATTATATTCATAAGTTAACTTTGTTAGTTTAATTTTAAATAGCGCTGTAATTTAGGGGCTATGTAAAAAGTTGGAACATGGTTCAGTAAAAATGTGAAAATAGACCTAGTTTTTTTTTAGTAATTTGACAGCTGTCAGTTAAAAGCGATTCTCCCTAGGGCTGAAAAGTAGTACTTTCAACCTGCTCCACAGGCATGTTATGACCTACTTTCAGAGTATGAGTGATGAAAAACAGTTTTACACATCACATAATATTTCAAAACTAGATAGAGACGGTGTTTCGTACCGTACTCGACTCTCGTCGTACGTGTCTGAGATGGTATTTTCAAGAGAGAACTACACAGATTTTAGTCACAAGCAGTGTGGTGGGGACCGGGGTGGGGGGTGCCCCCCAGCGGCAATTTGTATAGAAAAATCATACAGCTTGATCGAATCAGCTTGAAACTCATTACAAACACAAGTGAATTCAAATGGCGAAACTATAAGGGTTCCATGTTGACTACGAAATCCTAAAAAATGACAGACGATTAAAATTATCTAATAACACACTTGAGAAATTTCTGATGGAAAACCATTTATTTTTTATTTTTTCCATTATCACTTTAAGACCTGGGAATCGACCTCATGCACAGTAATCGCGCTTGTGACCACTATACCAACGAGGTAATAAAGGATCGGACTGACTCAAAAAAATATGATTCTGTTTAGTCCGCTAATTAGATTATCGAAAAATATTGAATACGTGTTTTTTGTTTTATCAAATCAATAAAAATTGATGAAGATAAAGCGCGTCAAAAATCATGGAGTAGGGCTTTAAACGTCACTTGAAGGTACAAAATGTGCTAGCATATGACGTCACACAAGTTTTCGAAGCACTGTATCGTCTTCATTTTTTGTTTACGTGAATAAAGAAAAAATATGTGTAGTCAATATTTTTTGGGAAATCTATCTGACGGACTAATTAGTTTTTTTGTTCGATTCCCTATTTGTGATTGAGTGGTGGACAACTTTATTTTTAAAATAAGATTACTGAGTGGTAAATAAATTGGATGGTTTAACGTTCCTAAGCTGAAGCATGCCACAGACACAGAATTGGTAAACATACACTCTAATTTCAAATAACAATGTATTATTAATAGATTGTGTAAAACCATCATATTATTTACCTTAAATTCTAAATCAAAAACATGATAAAGACAGGAATAACTATTCGGAATCACCCGAAAGGGTGATCCCCAGAAATCTCGGTTTTACTAGTATCATTATTTTAAATAAAAATAGGTAGGTATTCCCTTTGTTTAACACATCAAATTGCGGACAAGTTTCATGAAAATATAGATAATTTCATTGTTATTTTAGGCACAGATGTAACTGGAATAACCATAACTGTGATAAGACGTACTTTATAAGCGGCAGTTCGTACCTGTTCAAGTGTAGTAGACACATGTCGTGTAGTTACAACAATGTATTCTAAAACGTTGTTAGTCTTTGTTGTAGTGTGCTTTTTATCGGGCTCTGCACGTGAGTATTATTTCGTCAACGTTTTTTTGTTGTTTCTTTTTTTTTGTCTTTTTGTTGTTTTTTTTTTGTTTTGCTTAAAACAAAACGTAGTCGTAAAACTGAATTAAACAACTAATGCCCCTTGCACATGCCCCTTGCACACGGCGTATTTTCTACGACGCCGATGACGTGACGTACGTTCCTGAAACGAGCGTCGTCGGTGCCGTAGATGCTGATATTTGCGTTTTTTACCCACGACGGAACGGAGACTGTATATGCGTTTGGGGTGAGAGGATGTTTGAGCAAATACATGTTGCCATTTTTCTCCAAAACTGCTAGTCCGATTTTGATGCAGTTTTCAGTTATGGGTTTGGGTTTGATTGATGCATGTTTTTAGATAGGTTTTACGGGGACAACTCACTAGGGGGCGCTACAGCAAATATTTTTTGTGCAAATCAAAGTTGCCACTTTTCTCCAAAACTCCTAGTCCGATTTTGATGAAATTTTCAGTTATGGGTTTGCGTTTGATTGGTGCATGTTCTCAGATATATGTTACTGTGACTACTCACCAGGGGGCTCTGCAACAAACATTTTTGTGCAAATCAAAGTTGCCATTTTTCTCCAAAAGTAAGCTAGTTCGATTTTGATGCAGTTTTCTGTGATGGGTTTGTATTTGACTGGTGCATGTTCTTAGATAAAAAAATAAAAGTAAAAAGTTTAAAATAAAAAGCAAAATTAAAAATTTTAAAACACCCGCCTTAAAAAAACTCAAGAATATCCGTCGATGGCTGCCATTAAATGAACTAGTTTTGCAATGTTCAGCTCCCGACGGTCATTCTTGGGTTTTTTTAAGGCGGGTGTTTTATGTTATTTTATCTTTTTTTCAATTAATTTTTAACCGTCGTGGGTTTTTTCATAATTTTTATTTTTTATAGATACAAGCGCGAGTGCAAAGCGCGTTCGAAACTCGTTTTCGAAGCGCGTAAAAAAGGTCGCAAGTAGTTGGCAGTTGCATTTTAAATCACGACGTTTTTTATGCCCACAGCAATAACAACTTATTACTGTGGGATTCCCCCTATCATAAAGAAAATAAAATAAACGTTGGTAAATTACCTAGAAGAGACATTTTTTTGTTCGGAGAATAGTCTCGTCACATAATTTTATAGTCGAATAATGTAACGTATATTGAAGTCAAAGTCAAAGATCTTTATTGTGAGACAGTGCGGTTACAAGGTTGTTATTTTGTTTATTTTTTATGTGCGGTTGCACTGCTCTACCATGTTAGGCATACAATAGTTTGAAATAATTAGATTTTTCCTTATAATCTCTAGATTTCATTGATAATATTAGCCAAGCGTTGTCTAACTGAAATATTGAGAAATACGTATGCCAATGAAAACGTGACGTCAAATAAAAATTGAAATAAACAAAAAGAATGTCAAAAGAAGTTGACTGTCAACCACCAATAAAAGCAGATTAACAACGTTTCGTGACACGATGATGTTTTAAACCATCTTCTCGATTTTTACGAAAATCTCGCTACAATGTTCACGCATTTTTTGTCAAATCCTATTGACCCATAACAGGCATGATTTGACTCCCAAAATACATATATCAAAATAACTATTATTTATTATGATTTCACGATTCTAGTTACATTCAAATGTAATATTTTGTTTATCAGAGGCATCCCATCAGTGGGCCTAAAAAAATCTTTCCCCTAAAATTAACAACATATTCTCCAGTAAGCATTTACTGTCCGTTGCATTATTTTTAATTATTTTAATAATATTAATAAATTAGTGACATTCCATAAAACATTTTTAAAAACTCATTATCGGCCAAAATGACGCTTCAAACAAATAGCCTTTCACCGAGAATTTTTTCAATCGAGAATTGGTGTACCAAACACGAACTGTCGGTTAACCCCACTAAAACAGAATTAATAATGTTCACTAACAAAAGAGTCCTTGGACCACACAAACTTCCGAGTCTTTTTAACACCGAACTAACACTTAAAGAAGAAGTTAAGTACCTAGGAGTGATTCTTGATAGCAAATTGCTCTGGAACAGGCACCTTGACTACAAGCTAAACAAAAGCACAATCGCCCTTTACCAATGCAAAAGAATGCTAGGAAAAACTTGGGGGCTATCTCCAAAGATCACGCGATGGCTTTACACAGCGGTGATCAGACCAATGCTGACCTATGGCGCCCTGGTTTGGTGGACGAGAACTGAATTCTCGAACACAGTCTCCAGGCTCCAACGCTTCCAAAGGATGGCATGTTCCGCTATCACAGGCTGCATGAGGACAACCCCAACTGCAGCAATGGAGATAGCCCTTCAACTAACCCCACTTGAGCTGTACATACAGCAGGAGGCAGCTTTAGCAGCCATCAGGCTTATGCACTTGGGCATATGGGGCAAGAATCACACAAGTCCTCATGCAGGCATCCTGGACCGGGTGATTGAGTATCAACCTCTCATCGCTGCCCCGTGCGATAGGACACCTAACAAACCTATGTTCAACAAGAGCTATAGCATACAAACAACAGAGGAATTAAGAGATCAGTCAGGAGTCAATGAAGTACGCATCTACACAGATGGCTCCAAAACTCAAAACGGCTCAGGGGCTGGCGTACACTCCCTAGACCTCAACATTAACTTTCACCTACCATTAGGCGAACACAGCTCGATATTCCAATGCGAGTGTGTCGCCCTAACACAAGCTGCAACAGCCGTAAAGCGTCTGAGGATTCACAGCCACGCAATCAGATTTGTAACTGATAGCCTGTCTGTGCTTAAAGCCCTAGAAAACAAACTAACCAACAGTAAATTAATATTTGAATGTCACCTCGCCCTGGAGAGTATATCGCTGTCCAACAGTATCACCCTCCAGTGGATTAGGGGGCACAGTGGATCCCTGGGGAATGACGCCGCAGACGAACTTGCCAAGAGAGGGTCCGAGATGGCAGTGCTTGGCCCGTACCCACTCCTTCCCTTACCTTTCTCACAGTTCCGTACGTGGATTCGCCAGAGATCAACCGAACTCCATAATAGCAAATGGTCACGGTCTACAGATTGTAGACAGTCAAAAATGGCGATGCCAAGTTTACATCCGCGGCTAACAAAACGACTGCTTAACCTAAGTAGGGATAACCTTAGAATAATAATAGGGACAATAACGGGCCATTGCCCCCTAAATAAACATCTTTTTACCATAGGCGCCACGGACAGCCCACTCTGCAGGGGCTGCTTTGTTGCTGAAGAATCAGCCGCCCACGTCATCCTGGAATGCGAGGTCGTGGCCACTCAACGCAGACAAATCCTCGGAACGGTGAGGTCGCTCCGCGAAGCCTGTGAAGCTCCCAGGAAACTTCTGTGCTTCTGGGCGGAGCTAGGCTGGCTATCCTAGCCAGGACACCTACGCACAACGGACCGATCAAGAGTCTAAGTGCGGATAACGGAGTCCCTACTCTACTCTACTCTACTCTAGCCTTTCACCCTTTTTTTTTTTTTTGGTGGGTGGAAAATCATCAAATAACCCCCCCCCCCCCCCGCGCTATTGGGCAGAGCGAAGGGGAGAGTCAGACTTCTACTGACTAAAAACCAACCCATGTTCCTTCTTCACCCTTGTGCCGAGGCCGCGTTATGCCTTTCGATAATCCGCAGCCCCGACGAGTGTCGGCCCTTGCGGGCCCCTTCCATGTTGTTGACATCTCTTTGAGGCGCGCGTGGAACACGAACGCGCCGTCGACACGGTCTGTTGCCGTCATGACGACGGCCGGACGGCGAGCTAGCCCGTTACTCACCGTCCACAGGCCCGCGTCTACGGTGGCCGGAAGCCATCACTTGACCCCCGACGCCCGGAGCGTCTCCCGCGGTGGCTGGGACGAGAGGTTCTCTCCCTCTCACGTTCCGCCACCTCCTTCGCTAGCATCACTGCTTCGCAGAAGGAGGTGACGGCGCACAGTGGTTCACTTTGTATGGGAGCGCGGAAAATATTATTTTTTCTTTTGAAATCAGGATTGGATGAATGTTCTTAAGGTTTTCTAAGCACTTATGCACTTCACGATCACTCATAAATACAATATTAGCCATTTCAAAATAGGAAATATTAAAAGCGGACATCACTACTAAATGGTGTTACTTTCTCAAATAGATACTCGTTATTATATAAAAACTGATATGGTACCCCGTATATAAGTTATTATTAAAGTTATTCCCGATAATAATTACTAAAATTCCCAGATTAACAGCTCATTTATACGTTAAGTGTCATTTTTCTCTGAAAAATAATCCTCTATTTAATGTTACTATAGAGCCAGAGTTGCAGCTAGTTGCAGCTGGAATGTACATAATACCAATTCTAAGTAATAAACGCATAATTGATGCTCATTTTTGATTGATTGATTAATGATTGTTTGATTGTGATAAAGCTGCGGTCAGCGGCGCAAATAAGTTATGACCCTTTGAACATAGCGAAGTGGTTTAAAAAAAGCAGTTCTAAATAAAATTACACAACAGTCAAAATATTGTGGGGATATACTGATGAGATGACGAGTAACAGATAATGATGAAAGAAGAAGAAATACAGCGTGAACTCCAAAACTGAGATAAAGGCGCGTCACCTTGATTGTCCGTAGCTACGTTAACTTTTATTTAAAACAAATTAAAATTATAACAACTGTCGGGAAATTCATAAGTTTTATAATTATTATTGTGCTGTTGACATTTGACATTATCACTATACATATAAACTTCTTCACTGAAAGCGCTCACATATTGTAGTGCTACAGGTGGAGTTGGGACGTGTGTCGTTACGAGCACCTAAGTTACAACAATGTTTTCTAAAAGCGTGTCAGTATTTCTTGTTGTGTATTTATTATTTGAATTCTCATGTGAGTATAACATCGTCAGAGTTTTTACTTTTAGATTTTTTTTAAAGTGGAACATGTCAACACCAAATTTCACTGCAAAAGAGACAAAACCCACCTTTCCATAAATGGTTGAGATTCTTTAGATTTTTTTTTTTTGTTTTGCGTGTATGGTACGTTCATATAGTAGTAAAATCAAACAAAACCAACAAACAACGAATTAGTTTGAAAAAACTTTTTAACAAAAAATAAAACCGACTTCAAAAAAAACACAAGAAAGTCAAAAATAAATCAGTTTCTGAAGTCGGTGATTATTGTTTGTTTGATTTCATTTTTTTGCCACCGACTTCAGAAACTGATTTATTTTTGACTTTCTTGTGTTTTTTTTTGAAGTCGTTTTTATTTTTTGTCAAAAAGTTTTTATTTTTCACTTTTTAGTGGTTCACATGTTCATGGGTCATAATGTGGACAATGTTGTATTTTTTTTGAGTTTTGTTGATTTTTCAAAAACCGCTTGTCCGATTTCGATAAAAAAATTATAGGAAAGTATACCCTTTCCAACAAAAAAAGAATTTTTCAAATCGGTTAGCAAGTGACGGAGTTACGCCCGAACAAACATAAAAAAAAAAAAAACATTCGAATTGAGAACCTCCTTCTTTTTTTAGAAGTCGGTTAAAAATTAAGTTTAACGGTCATTCTCCGGTTGCCTAATTACCGTAACCTTTTTTATTTTTATATACCTATTTAAATAATTCTTTCATATTTTAATGTGTTTTCACTAATTTGACTTAGAAACATTAAAATATGAATTAATTCTGTCACATATTTTAGTGTGTTTAAGTCAAATAAGTGAAAAATAAAAAAGGTTACGGTAATTAGGTAAGGACGCCAAATCGGAGAATGACCGTTAAAAGGCTAATCGAAATCATTTACCATTTTTATTAATATATGTGGGTGTAGTCATGTATCATACTTATACTACTTATTACGATTAGACAGACTGAAAACAATCGCCGTTATATTTACTTCTTCCACCACCAAAATCGCTACGTAGGTATGGGGAGTGCTGTGAGGGCAGGTATTATATAATAATAATAATAATATTCCACAACTATCACACAACGCCATCTAGTCCCAAGCTAAGCAGAGCTTGTGTTATGGGTACTAGACAACTGATAAACATACTTATATATTTCTAAATCTATACTAATATTATAAAGCTGAAGAGTTTGTTTGTTTGTTTGTTTGTTTGTTTGTTTGTTTGTTTGAACGCGATAAACTCTGGAACTACTGGTTGGATTTGAAAAATTCTTTTTGTGTTGAATAGTTCATTTATCGAGGAAGGTTATAGGCTATATAACATCACGCTACTACCAATAGGAGCGGAGCATAAATGAGAAATGTTGCAAAAACGGGAAAAGAAAATTCCTTTCTGAGAGCTTCCGTTGCGTGCGCTGCGAAAACGGTTTAAGTTACGAGAATATCATGTATGAAGTAATTATTCGTCTTTAAAAGTTCTAAAAAAAAGTCCGCGACAGCATCTGTCTATCTTTTAAGATTGACTCACTGTAACCATTTTTTACTATTAAAATGTTAGGTTAAAAAGAATTATTTTTTGCGAAGTTTATTTAACCCATATGGTATTAATCTATATCTAAATAAATGTGTTCGTTAGAACGGAAATTTAATATAGAATATTTGTGCTCTTTACTCTATACAGTTTAAACAAATATCTTAGAAGATATCGCAATGTAAAAATACCCGCGCGGAAAAATAATTACGCGGGTTGCGTCGCAATGTAGGTACGGGGGATTCTGGCTGGCCTCCGGGAAATTCAAAATATTTACTGCATCATCATAATGTTTACAAGTACAGAGTGTTATAGTATATTTAACAGTAAGATAGATTTTATAGTAATTCACACTTGAATATAATCTAAGCTAATCTAAACCATCTAAACTATTGTAATAAAGAGGAAAGATAAGATTTTTTGTTTGTTACGATCTAGCTTAATTAATGTCGGATAGTCGATATATCGAGAAAGGTTATAGCTATATTTATGTGATGCAGACGAAGTTGCGTGGGTCAGCTAGTACATACATATTATAGATATGAAAAATTCTAAAAGTATTTTAAATCAAATAAAACCGTTACAAACCGTTATAAAATCGTTACAAACCAAGAAAACGGTTTAAAACGACGATTGAAATACGTTTTGCATCTAAATACGTTACTAACTAAATATTTTTTGGTTTCATAAGTGTTCATTTTAGGCGGTCTATTCTAACGCAAATTTCAGCTTTTTGTCCCTCACTCTGGATTGCTTTAAGATTATTTCTGTTTTTTCAGGTGGACAAGATAAGTTTTTCCGTGATGACTACACTTATATAGAAGCAGGAGAGAGTTTCTATAAGCTCCACACGACAGAACGGACTTTCAGTGATGCCAAGCGAGTTTGTGAGCTGGAAGGAGCTGATGTGTACTTCGCACACAACAGTGCTGAAGCTCAAGCTGTGTTGGAGTTTTGGAAAAAATCCGAGCCTGGTAGCGGTTGGCACATTTTTCTGGGATTAACAGACTCTAAAACTGAAGGAGTATTTCTGACTATGGAAGGTATATTCAGTCTTTAATTTCTTTTCTGATGAATTATTTGGACAGAACTAGATTTAATTAACGAAGAAGATATTTTTTATTTTTAGGAAAGCCAATCTCTGAGGTGTACAGCAACTGGCAGCCCGCAGAACCAAACGATGCCAGTGGAACAGAAGACTGTGTTGAACTATATCGAGATGGAAGTTTCAACGATATATCATGTGAATGGGGCCATCGCTTTATTTGCAAGAAGACTCTAAAGTCACTAGAGTGGAACTATGACTGCAAAACGACAGATTTCGGTACGCCCTGAAACCAATTTACTGTCCAGTGTCCGCCATTCTGGACTGTTACTTGTCATTGCTTAACAATTTTTGTTTCCTCAGGTATACAAACCGATAAAAAGTTTTTCCGGAAGGATTACAAGTATTTAGAAGAAGTAGACAGTTTCTACAAGATCCACACGACGCCAACGAACTGGCGTGATGCCAAGAGAGAGTGTGCTGAAGAAGGAGCCAGTTTATTCTACCCAGAGAATAAAGATGAGGCCAACGCTGTGATAGCGTTTTGGAAGCAGTGTCAAAAATATACTAGGCCTAGTGATGTATGGGTGTTTGTGGGCATACACGACTTCATAACAAAAGGATCATTTGAAACTATTGACGGTAAGTGACTAAGCGTCTATTTTATATTATTTTGGTTTTCAAACAAATTGGAATAAGAACACAAAAAGCTGCCAAAGGAAGATCCACAGACCGTGGAGTTTGCTCGGTGGCTGCTGTTCTATTATATTTTAAACCTCCTACCAAAAACGTGGGGTGTCATAAGTTTGCAGTGTCACCTGGTGTCACTTTATAGCATCATAGCTCCTGAACGAATGAACAGATTTTGATTAAGTATATTTCATGAGAAAGATATCTTAATTGCGAGTAGTCTAAGCTATATTTCAAGAAAATCTGCTTAGCCGTTCGGAGATCTTCACCTCTTTTCTAGTTGATGAATGAGTAGATAAATTGATTTTATCCGTGTCGTGTTTTAGGAAGACCAATTACTGAGGTGTACAGCCACTGGAAGCTAAATCAGCCGGATCACGGTACCGATGAGGACTGTCTACACCTGAACCAAGAAGGCCAATTAAAAGATATCAAGTGTGACGCAAAGTACAGCTTTATTTGCAAGAAGACCCCTTCGGAACCACGTGATTGTAGCAGCGATATTCACGCTTTAGGTTTGTGTTTTACATTCAGTTTATTGTCCCATTGACCGATTAACAATTTCAAATTATAGTTAGTGTTGTAGTCTTTTGGTTGGGTTCCCTACCCAAAAAACTCATTCGTAACTAGATTGTACACTCTGCACTAAAGCGAGTTATTTTGAGAGAATTGATGGCATACTAAATTCCTTTTTACATAGTTAAATTATTACCCTCATTCTGGATCCCTATTTGCCCTTATCCCTATTGCTGAGTCATTTGCTTTACGATTTTTTGTTTTCTTAGGTGTACACGACGGTAAGAAGTTTTTCCGGGCTGACTACAATTATATAAAAACCGAAGAGAGTTTCTATAAGATTCACACGTCACCACGAACTTTCGACGATGCCAAACAAATGTGTGCTCTGGAAGGAGCTAGTTTGTTCTACCCAGAAACCGACGATGAAGCACACGCTGTGATAGATTTCTGGAATAAAACACACCCAACTGCAGATTGGACCGTGTTTGTGGGGCTGACAGACTTTATGATTGAAGGACTATTTGAGACCATTGACGGTGCGTACACATGTAGTTCTTACTGACGAGTAAAAGTATTGTAAAATGTTACAATGTGGATAGATAAACTTTAAATGTATTTTTTTGCAAATAATTATGTACTTATGATAGTTTATCCTATACTTACCTAAAGCTTTTAGTTTATAAATCGAACCGTCAGTACCAGTTAATAATAAAAACAAGAAAAAAGTTAAAAACAGGTATAACGTCTTTTGACGAATTTCTCAAATTAATATCGATTTGAACTGAATCCATGTAATACCTACTGGTTTTGACTGCAACAATTATAATAATCTTTCAAATTTCTAGGAAGGCCAATTTCTGAAGTGTACAACAACTGGCGCCACGGAGAACCAAACAGTCACAATGGAGAAGAGGACTGCGTAGAACTTTACCGACAGGGTTATATTAACGATAAGTCGTGTGACGCAAAGTTTCGCTTTATTTGCAAGAAGAGCCTCAAGACACTGGAGTGGAACCATAACTGCAATATGTCCGGTTTAGGTAGGTTATTCTTGCACCATAATCAGGTTTCTGTCACTTAAAGTACTCCCCAAGTATCTACTGCTAAGTTGGTTGCCAGTGTTGTGTTGTATAATATGTTTATTGTGCTACTTTTTGGTCATCATGAATACGGGTTTAGTGGAGTTTTGCCCTACATCACAGTGATAAATAAATAAATAAATACACACACACACACACATTATGATTGCTTATTATAAAGTATCCTACTTTCTCAGTTATTTTAGTTACGATAACTTTTTCAGATTACACCTTTGTTAAGAATATTGGCAAATGTTACAAGCTGCATTCGACGCCATTGAACTGGATGGAGGCTCACGCCGTGTGTCGCGCGGAACAGTCCTATCTAGCTATGATCAATAATAAGTTGGAGGCGGATTATCTTGTAGAGTTAACGAAGACCGCACCGAAAGAAAGAGTCGGAGGTAGTTTCCAAAGAGGAATATATCACATGGGCTTCCATAACAAACTCAACAAAGGCTGGCAGACAGTAAGAGGTAACCGTCTTGAGCTTTACTTTTTACAGACATTCATATATACCTAAGTTGAATTTACCTCCCATATGACAAACTTGAATTAATCAACAACACAGAGACAGCGGATTTTTATCAGTGCATGTTTACCTACGTACAGGCGAGGCGTCGCGCGGCGCGTGCACCGTTTTTATTTCAAACACATGGCAATGTATGAAAAAGTTAACGATTTCAATACTTGATTTTACGAGAAGCAATTTTTACTCGTTTGTTTAAAATGCAGCGTTTGTTGCGGTGGACTCGTCTCTCAGTAAATTAATAAAAAAGCCGTACCCGCACCGTATTTTTTTTAAGTTGATAAAAAATGTACGTACAGTTTTCTGAATTACCCCCACGCCGTATTTTAAGGAATAAGAAATGATTGAATAAACGATTGTTTGTATTTGTGTGAATGCGTGGTTGTAAGGGAAGAATCAGACAGGCCGCGTTTTAACACGGGTGGTTCACACTTACCGGTCCCAGCATATAAGAAAAATAATATTACTCGCTCATTGTATTATTGATTCGGGTCGAGAATCATTAGTACCTCTTTGAATTTGAAGAGGATGTAAAACGACAGCCTACTGTAGACTACTGTAGAGAGGTATTTCACAAAGCGCACACTGAGAGGGGGATCAAGATCGTCGAACCATAAGCACGCGAGTTACTATTGATTATTTTTACACATAATTTTTTTTTTCCAGGAACACCAATAAATGCTGAAGCAGACGTTTGGTGGGACATATACGCGGCGACAGACGACGAGGATATGCAGTGCGGCTCAATGTTCTTCAACGGACGACTGAACACCATCAACTGTAATACAAAAAGCTTCTTTATTTGTGAACATGACATAGACTAAACGAAGTTGTCCTAATAGATGTGTTAGTCTTCGAATAAGAAGAAGATTCAGTATTAATAAATTATTGACATCAAATTAAAGTACTTTTATTTCGAATAATATTGGGTCTAGTTTTTGAGCAATCATGGTCATGCATAGCTAATTATAGGAGATGATCTTAGGCCCAACCTTGGCCACCATTCGGTCAGAACCTTATTACTCCATCAACCATCTCCGCGTCTTGTCAGATAGCCTCCCCAAATTCTACGTTAGGTGCATCATCGCCCTGTCCAATACGTCGAAGACTTTCGTCCGACGACAGATTTCGGTGTTGCGCACTCGCTCTAGTAAGGTTATGCTGAGCGTAGCTCGCTTCATGGGCCTTTTGTGTATTCGGTGCACAGACTCCTTTGTGAGCGTCTATACTCGGCACCGTAGGATAGGCTGGCATGACATATTGGTTGAAAAGGCGGATTATTAGGCAATGTGGTTGGACCGAAAAATATGTGGGTGAATCCTGAGATTCGGCGACATATTCAGGTGATTCCCTTGGCGAAATTTATTTAAACAGATTCTTTCTAAGTAACAATGTAACATAAAATTTAACTTCATTATAAACACATTTAATGAACAGGCATCACTTTTGGCCGGATGGTTCCCAATATATAGCATTTAAATTTTTTTTTGGCCAGGGAAATCAAAACCCAAACAAGATTATAATTATAAGAAAATCAAGTTTTATTATTATTTCAAAGTAGCCTCTATATAATAATACTAATCAGTAATGATCATTAAAACTGTTCCATTTACACCTTACAACAAAACGTGATCAGGGTAAACAACGAGCTAGCGAAACTAAACCAGGGGAATCAAAATATTAACCTTCGTAATTTCGTCCTGGACCAACGTGCGGCGATACCTTCCGCAACAACGTTCGAAGCGCTCAGCAGCACTCATGCGTCGGCGTGGAGACAGTCTTCTAGAAAATTCTACTAGAGATATACGAAGTTTTGTGACGCACCACGGGAATCACTGATTAGTCTCGGACAAACTATATTATAATTCTTAGTAAAACTATCATAAATATACACATGGCATATTTTTTTAATATATCAACAACTAGCCTGGTAGCGATTAGACCGCATTGTTCAACGCCATCAGCACTGGAGCTGCCTCAGGGACGCACTCCGGTACCACCTTGTGCCGGCCTACCTCCATCGTGCGGTTGGGACTATCTGACAGACAGGGCTGTCATCTACCGCGGTCACAGTGGGGAATGGAACCGGCCAGAGATGTCGTGCGGTGTTCCACAGGGGTCGGTTCTGTGGCCACCCCTGTGGAACATTGGTTACGACTGGGTCTTGCGCGCCGACCGCTCTAGCGGAGCACGATACGCTATTGCTGGAACAGGGTATGGGTCGCACGAGGCGGTGACCGAAAAATGACACGCGGGGTTGCGATAGTCGTGCAGAGGATCCGGCAGTTGGGTTTCGAGGTGGCATTGCACAAGTCGTATAGGTCATGTGGTTTCATGGGTCTCGGAATGTGCCACCGACGGGATCCCACCTAACGGTAGGAGAGGTTCTAATCGGCAAACCGTGAGAGGGAGAAAGAACCTCTCATCCCAGCCACCGCGGGAAACGTTTCGGGCGTCATCGTCAAGGGGGGCCCTGCAATGTTGCTGCAAGGGCAAGGGCCGACGTCTACCGGGGCTGTGGATTGTTCAAAACAGCCCCGACCCGCCCCGGACACAAAGGGCTAAGAAGGAACATGGGTGGCTTTTAGTCAGTACAAGTCTGACATTCCCTTCTATTCCGCCTAAAACGGGCGATAAAAAAAGCGTCGATTAATTATTTTTCGAACTCATTTCAACGTGGTCAAGTTCAACTGGCTGGCAATCGTCTATAGCTGGCTGGTGAGACGGTTGCACAGAATGTTGTCAAACAGTTTATACATTTGAGGAAGAAGCGTTATAGTAGGACTGTAGTTGCTTAGATAGAAATGATCCAATTGCGAGTTGGACTTGCACATGAAGGGTTCCATACCATCGTAAATAGAGAAGCGCCGTTTCATTTCGGGGGGACACATTTTACCACTTTCGAAGTGTCTATCTCTCAAACGATTTACTTTTAAAAAAATGGTAGTAGGAATCTGAGACCTATCTTTAGACACCCCGCACGTTTAGTTTTGATGTTTCGTTTTTAGTTTCAGCCTCATGTATGAGGAGCCCTTCTTTTTTGTAGTAAAATTGTAAAGCGGTGCACAGAAAACCTACCAAGTTTCAACTGTGTAGAATAGTTTAGGAGTAAAGAGGTGGTGACATACGGACGGACAGACAGACATGACGAATCTATAAGGGTTCTGAACTGTTTTTTTGCGATTCGGCCACGGAACTCTCGAAAAAGAGCTTCGTTACTTGTATGTGTTCACTTAAGCTAATCAATTCCCCAATTCCAAATTACTGAAAAACCTAGATTCCAAAGGTGTGAAACAGATCCTAAACATCTGCAATTCTATCTGGAAGGCCAGGAGATGGCCTGAAGAGTGGACAGAGTCCGTGTTTGTTCTACTTCATAAAAAAGGCTCTTCCAAAGACTGCAGCAACTACAGGACCTTGGCGTTTATTCCACACATCAGTAAGATAGGTACTCCTGTACATTATAAACAACAGGCTAAGACACTTTCTTGAGCCACAAATTCCACAAGAGCAAGCAGGTTTTGTTTTAAAGGCAAAGGCACTCGCGAACAAATCCTGAACGTTCGCCAGATCATTGAAAAATGCCGGGAATTTAACAGCCCTGTATTTATGTGTTTTATAGATTACACCAAATCCTTTGATTGTGTGGAGTGGGACAAGCTGTGGGAGGTTCTAAAGGCCATGGGAACGTCTCAACATAATATTGACCTAGTCCGATACCTCTACATCAACAACCGCTCTTTCGTCAAAATAGATACCGACTGTTCAAAATGTGTTCTCCATCAAGAAAGGCGTTAGACAGGGATGCATCCTCTCACCTCTGCTCTTCAATGTGTATGGGGAGTATATCATTCGCAAGACTCTTCAGGGCTGGGATAAGGGGTTTGCTGTTGGTGGAAAGCGGATTTCCAATCTGAGGTACGCTGACGACACCGTTCTCCTTGCTACAATATTTAGGGACATGAAAGAGATACTGCACAGATTGGAGGTGGAAAGTGGCAAATTAGGGCTGGTAATAAATAGGCAGAAAATCAAGCTTATAATATGGTGATAGATCGTACGGGAAAGCTATCGGGCGCCTATAACATCCAAGGCATCGATACTGTGGACACGTTTATCTGGGCTCTAGTATAAATAATGAAGGTAGTTGCGTCCCAGAAATAAAACGGCGTATAGCCATGGCTAAGGATGCTATGACACGTCTCCAAAACATCTGAAAAAATCGAGGTGTAAGTTTTAAAACGAGGTTCGTTTAAGAGCACTAGTTTTCCCAATTTTCCTCTATGGAGTTGAAACGTGGACAATCCATATCAAGAGAAAGACAGAGGTATTAGAGAATGGGATACGATTGCAGGAGTAAAATACTTATTTGTAGTGCAACACTCAGACAACAGAAAAACTATATTTTTCAGACTAATGTTACAACGGTTGCTAGGACACATCAAGCAGTAGACAAGATGTAGTTTATATTAAACTTATAGGTTTGCAACCTCTAACACCGCCCCATAGACTTATCTTGTAAACACACATCAGTAGCCAAACCTCCTAAGAGAATAGACGCATTCGAAATGTGGTGCTGGACGCGGATGCTCCGAATCCCATGGACAGCCAAACGCACAAATGTATCTATACTTTCCCAACTCGATATCAAGACTCGATTGTCTACAGTTTGCCTACAGTGTATTCTGTCCTATTTCGGCCACATAATGCGAAGAGGAGATAGCAGCCTTGAAAAACTAGTCATTGTTGGTAATACCGCCGGCCGGTCGCCAACACGATGGTCCGACCAAGTAAAAGAGGCTATTTCCTCAAGCAAATATCAGCAGGTGGTGAGGGCAACTTCAGGCCGGAGTAGATGGAAGCAGATTGTCCGCTTGAAGGGGTCCAGTGACCACGATCCTCAGTAATGAGGGACCGACTGAAGAAGAAGAAGCTAATCAATAGAGGCAGTGAAAAAGCTCCCTGCAGATTGTCTCATATCATCAAATAACTCCTCCCCCCGTTCTTGAGCAGAGCGAAAGGGAGTGCAGACTTCTACTGACTAAAAACCACCCATGTTCCTTCTTAGCCCTTTATATTGAGGCCGCGGTATCCTGTGAACGTCCCGCAGTCCCGACGGGCGTCGGCCCTTGCGCCTAAATGAGATGTCAACAACATGGAAGGGGCCCCCTTCCATGTTGTTGACATCTCATTTAGGCGCGCGTGGAATACGAACGCGCTGTCGACATGGCGGCCTTGGTACCCTCTACTTAAGCTTCAAACTCAATTGCTACATTATTATATTGAAGGAATCTTTTTAAGTTGAGTTGGGCTAGTTCCCTATTCGAATACTTAAATCAAAACCTAGGTGTAAGTCGGTATTTTCACCCTAATCCTTTCTTGGTAAAGAAAACTCCACCGAATTCCATCTAAAATGTACGATGTGTGTGTGTGTGTGTGTGTGTGTGTGTGTGTAGTTAAAAATGTAAGAAAAAAATCCAATAACATGAAATGCAATTTAATTTAATGACAATACAGTAAGGTTTCACGTATTATGTATTAACGTGTATAGATAAGGATAGATTTACATTATAAATACTATTTTTCTAATTAACTACAAATGTTCAATTCATGTTGCTGCTGTATCTATTTCATGTTCACAAATGAAGAAGCTGTTTGTGGCACAGTCCACGGTGTTCAGACGTCCGTTGAAGAACATTGAGCCGCACTTCATACGCTCATCGTCCATTGGTGTATAACTGTCCCACCAAGCGTCGGTTTCAACATTTACTGGTGTTCCTGGACAACAAAATACATAATGTCAAACAATCAGTAAACTAATTTTAAGTGGGAAATAGATCTACGACTAACTGCAAGCCCACGGCCTAAGCACAGCTAGCGACACCAATATGTATACAACTAGCAACGTTATGAAGCAATTTTCGCCTACGGTATTGATTTCATTTTCATGTTAAAGTAGGTAATTTCTTAGAGTTGCAGTCGTTATATCAAGAGAAATTCGCGTTTGAATTTTGCCAAGTATATTCATGTCAATACCAGTTTTATAAAGCTGAATTTTGTTTGTTTGGTCGAACGCGCTAATCTCAGGAACTAATGGTTGGAATTGAAAAATATTTTTGTGTTGGATAGTTCAATTATTGGGGAAGGCTTTAGACTATACTATTATTCCACGCATATTATATATTGTCGGTATTGACTGATTTAGGAATGTTGCTCATTGTTGGCCTGGTTCTGTAAAAATTTAAGCGTAAAGTGGGTTTGTTGATAGTACCTTTTATTGTCTGCCACCCATTGAGGAGTCTGTTATGGAAGCCCATGTGATATATTCCTCTTTGGTAGCTCCCTCCTCCTCTGCGTTTCGGTGCGGACTCCGTTAAGTTCACAAGATAATCCACCTCCGCCTGATTGGTGACCACAGCCAGGTAGGACTGTTCGGCGCCACAAACGGCGTGAGCCTCCATCCAGTTCAATGGCGTCGAGTGCAACTTGTAACATTTGCCAATTGTCTTATCAAAAGTGTAATCTGAAAAAGTTATTATAAAATTAATACATCTATAATTTATTATGAGATATAAAACAGGTAAAGTATGGAAGAAAAAGACATGTTGCGCCGACCCCAAATAAATTCGGATAAGGGCAGGAGTAAATATTCAGCATGAAATCTTGACAGCTGAGTAGGTAGCGCTTGATAAGAGAACGCTTTAAGTTTACTATACAACGTTTAAGACAGGAGCCCTTTAGACAGGGATCTAATTTCAGTTAGCAAAAAGGGTCAAAAACGAACAATTGGCTCTGTTCAGCACAATTGATGATCATCCCGTCTTACGATCTTCTGAAAATAATATATCTGACGATTTCGAAAAAATTTGTTAAATATTCTATGGATACAGCAAATACTGCTACTGATGACAAGGAAACTTTCAAACATAATAATTTTAATTTGTGCAAAACAAAACCCAAAATCAAAATGGAAAAGTAAAATGGGCAAACGGCTCCTGAGAAATCCGATCTCGACCTCCCGATCCGATCCTGGCTCGTGATAGAAATCTCAAATGGGCGTATTGCAATAATAGCTTACCTAAATCGGCCATATTGCAGTCATCGTTCCACACTATTGAATCGCTGGTCTTCTTGCAAATAAATGGAAACTTAACATCACATGATTTATCGTTCAAATAACCCTGTCGGTAAAGTTCTACACAGTCCTCTTCTACATTGTGACTGTTTGGTTCTCCGAGACGCCAGTTGTTGTATACCTCAGAGATCGGTTTTCCTATAAATATATAATTTAATTACAATTATTGTTGCAGTCAAAACTGTAAGTCGGTCTCAAACACTGATTGGGTTCAGTCAAAGTCGTTTTTAACTTGAACACGTCAACTAAATACTCGTGTTACGGAACGTTTTAGTTTTATTTATTAACAATCATTCAATTTATGTTGATAGATAGAAAACATTAAAAGTTGGTTTAATTGACTTCCAAGATTTGATTACAATGCTCGTTAGTTAGTTACAAATGAAGCGAGAATATACGCGAGAAAAAGACATAGAACTTTAAGTTTACGCACCGTCAATGGTCTCAAATATTCCTTCAGTCATAACATCTGTGAGTCCCACAAACACGGTCCAAGCGGCACGAGGGTGGGTTGTGTTCCAAAAATCTATCACAGCGTGTGCTTCGTCGTCGTTTTCTGCGTAGAACAAACTAGCTCCTTCCAGAGCACACAATCGCTTGGCATCAGCGAAATTCTTTGGTGTAGTGTGGATCTTATAGAAACTCTTCACTTCTTCTATGTAATGGTAGTCCTTCCGGAAAAACGTTGTATCTCTGGGCGTTTTATCTAAGAAAATAAATGTTATGATAAAGCCAAGATAAGTAGTAGACGGTAAGTTGAATTTTGTTTTAGACTAGTCATCGACATCTGCCTAGCTTGTTTCATCTATGTTGGGATCGGATTTCAGTCCGATGCAACTGAATACCAGTATTTTACATAGAGCGACTGTCTGTGTGACCTCCACAACCCAATTAGTAATGGGTTATATTACACTAATTAGTAAGACTGGACACTGACCAACTGTAATGACTGTCAAGGATCTTGAAATGCTACCTGGGACTAACGGCTTAACGTGATTTCCGAGGCACGTGGTCACCCTTCTTAACTCCTGTTGGACAAGTCAATGGCATTATTTATTGGAAAAAAACATACCTGTAGTAGTCTTGGTGCTACAGTCCGCTGCTGGTGGCGGTTGGTTCTTCTTCTTACAAATAAAGGTGTATTCATAGTCACACTGGTAATCTTTTAATTGGCCGTTTTGGTTCATGTGCAGACAATCCTCATAGTCACGGCCGTCCGGCTGATATGGTGCCCAGATGTGATACACTTCAGAGACTGGCCTGCCTGGAAAATCGAACGTATAAATTAACATAATATAACACCACGCCTTGTTATTCCCGAAAAGTTAGGCAGAGTTGTACCTAATAGCGTGGTTCAGTACCAGCTAAAAGGGAGCGAGCCAACAACCAGGCACACATTCAGACTCTAGGGCTGCTACTGAGAAATTCCTGATGGAAAAACCAATACCTTACCCGACTGGAGAATCGAACCCAGGCACGAACAGCATGAACCTAGACCAATGAGACTGTTCTTAGTTTAATTATAAACTTTTGATAAAGCTAATCCACATCAACATGTTCTTTTTACCACATAGCACAGAATCACACTTCGTGCTTAAAAGAATTTACATACTGATCGCCAGCTTACGCCGGGCGCAAGTTGCAGTAGTCACAAGGATGGACAGCAACGGCGGCAACTTTCCGTCCCCTCACACAACATGAGAGCGGAAAGTTGCCGCCGCTGTTGCTAACTAGTGCTAGTGCCAGCCCTAGCACTAGTTAGCAGCTTTAGGGCCAGTTAGGGCTGGTTATTAAGTGTATCTCAATGAGACATTTGACACAACAGCCGAGTAACCATGCCCGTGCTTTATGAATTTTACTCTGACACACCTCTGACAAATTCATGTATGTCTGTCATCCAGTCATCATCCGTCCAGTCAGGATAGGCACAAAAAGAAATATTATAATAATACACTTACCGTCATTGGTAATGTATACCCCTTCTGTTAAAAGGTCTGTTATGCCTACAAACAGCCATGTACTACCAGGAGTAGTGCTAGGACTAGAAGATTTCCAGTACGATAGCAGAGCAGTAGCTTCTTCATCGTTCTCTGCGAAGAACAGACTGGCTCCTTCCTGAGCACACACCACGTTGGCATCACGCCAATTCTTTGCCGTCGCGTGGTACTTATAGAAACTATCGAATGCTTCTATATAGTTGTAGTCCGCCCGGAAAACCTTTGTATCGCCATCTGCACCTAAGGAAACAAAAATAACCGTAAATTAATGACATGTAGGTCCAGAATGGGGGGAATAGACCTTCACATCTATAGTAACCAAAAATAAGAGTTAATGGTTACATGTTCGTCACTTTTACACCAAAAGTAAAACGTGTATTTTTAACGAAGTTGGAGTTGAATGCAAATGTAAAACATAGTCAGACAATATGATACAAACACATAACCTCACGTCTGAAATTCACGAAGACTTAGGCAGAGGTATATCTAATACATAGTACACCCAGATTTTGCCAGTAATTTTTAAATTCGATGTAATAAGTGAGTAACCATCAACAGAGCACACATCCAGTCCAAAAACCCAATAACACTTTGCTCAACGAGCACCCACTCTACTAAGGAGACAATCAAAGTTATACTTAAGAAAATCAGACAATGTAATACTTACATGTGAATTCAAATAGAATAAACACCACAAGAAATACTGACAAAGTCTTGGAAAACATCGTTGTAAATTAACGATACGCGTCAACTTCAGCTACCGTTCGACAATAATAATATGGGAACGCTTACAATGAAGAAGCTTTTTATACTGAGGCCGATAACTTACGACAATATGTTTTATCGTACTTATTATTATTTATCTGACATTTGCACAATAATAAGTAGCCTGGGTATTCCAAAAGGTCTGGGTTTTTACCCGACTATTAAAAAATATTTTAATTAGACGATAACGAGGGCGATAATTTCGCTACTCGAGATGATGCGGGATCAAGTTGGCATTTAATTAGATTTTGAAAACACACATTCAGATTTTCTTATGTAATTCTAAATGCACTTAAATATTATGATTGCTTGTTTTGAAGAACTTAAACATAGTGATTGATTGTATTGTATATACATAATTATGTACACTTGCAAACACAATTCACCATCATCTTTTCCCAACTATGTTGGGGCCGACGTCCAATATTAGCCTTCTTTTTCGAAAAACGAATTGTTCGTGACATATTAAGCTTTACGGGGCAGACTTATGCGTGATATAAGTGTGTGGGGGACCCATTACAGCTAAAAATACAATATTGGCGAAAACCGAAGTTGCGGTGGAAATACCTACTAGTTTTGTTTGACTGACTTGTAAAAAGAAACAGAAAAGCGTTGACAAAATAATACTCACGTGCAGAACCCGATAAAAAGCACACTCCAAGAAATACTAACAATGTTTTAGAATACATTGTTGTAACTACACGACATGCGTCTAAGTACTATTCTTGCAGCAGGTACGAACTGCCGCTTATAAAGTACATTTTATCACAATTATGGTTATTCCAGTTACATCTGTGTCTAAAATAATAAGGAGGATTACCCATATTTTAATGAAACTTGTCCGCAAAACAAAGGGAATACCTATTTTTAATAAAAAAACAATACCAATATAGACGAGATTATTGGGAAACACCCGAAAAGTGATACAGACTAATTTTAACATCGTTATTGTTATTTTTGAGTTAGACTTTAAGGTAAATTATAATGGTTTTAAATAAGCTAATAATAAACCATTGTTGTTAGAACTGAACTTGAGTTTATAATATCTATTTTTTCAGGTAACAAATACCCATAGATAAGTAATACCTCAACCTAAATAATACTAATAACATTTGTGTTAGTATTCGCAACTTTAAACTATATACCTATCTGTAATGTTGCTATAATTAGTGGTAAACAATAATATATAAAACCGACTTCAACAAAAAATCAAACACAAAAAAGCGAAAAATAAACTTAAGAAGAAAATCAGCTTCTGAAGTCGGTGACTTTTGTTTGATTTATTTCATGATTTTGCCACCGACTTCTGAAGCTGATTTTCTTCTTAAGTTTATTTTTCGCTTTTTTGTGTTTGATTTTTTGTTGAAGTCGGTTTAATTTTTTGTAAAAAAGTTTTTATTTTTCACTTTTTAGTGGTTCACATGTGCTTACCCCTTCACAGCGTACTGGCGTGAAGTTATGTTATGATCTGGTCTAAACAATAGACAGACATGACATTTCAGCAATCCCAGTCCATTTGCTATCATTCGTTGAGGAGTTCCGTTGCCTATCTCCGAAGTTCTTCATCAGATCTTCACTAAATTGAAATGAAACCACTCCGAAAAAGTACTCTTCCAAAAACTACTCAAATCACTTCAAGTGTGCCTATAAAATTCGAAGAGTTCCCTCTATTTCTCCAGGATCCCATCGTAGAAGTATATCCTTTCCAACAAAAAAATAATTTTTCAAATCGGTTAGCAAGCGACGGAGTTATGAGGTAACAAACATAAAAAAAAAAAAAAAAAAAAAAAAAAAAAAAAAATACAGTCGAATTGATAACCTCCTCCTTTTTTTGAAGTCGGTTAAAAATAAACAATTAGTAACACTTAATTTGCTCGATTTTATATTAATTTTTGTGGGTTTTTTTTTTGTGACGGAGTACCACATCCTGCGTTGAAAAACTTTCCTCTAACTAACCGCAATTGTAGTAAACACGTTGACATGTGCACCATAAACGCCTTGAAAGTGATGTTGCGGCGCAAATTCAGCAGTTGCACTTATGGTGTGTACTTCAATCTTTGGGGCACGTACTTTCTCCGCCTCAGTGGTGTAGGCGAGAGATGTACATCGTAAAATTTCGCGTTGCGAAGCTGAACGGGTGTTCAACTTCGCAACTTTTCAAAAAATTTCGATGGGCTCCCAGGAGCCTTATCGCATCGGTGCTTACAGGTTTGCTGACTCGCGTCCATCTGAGCTAGTGGTCATTAATAACGACGTCCGACGTCGGTCGGTCGGTAAATGTTCTAGTAAGGTAGAATGGAGGCGCTCAACCATCCCATTTTCATTGGGCGTGTGTGCTAAAATTTTATGATGGTTAATTTTGTGAACCCTTGTGAATTCGGAGAATAACTGGTTAGTGAATTCTGTGCCTCGGTCAGTGACTAACAATAATGGTACTCCGTGGTGAGTACAAAATATTAACAAAGCCTGAATAACACTTATTGCAGTTCCATCCCTTAAATGGTATGCTTGAGCATACTTTGAAAAGGAATCGATGATTGTGAGAAATTTTTCAGTTTCAGCTGTGAACAGATCGAGGTGGATAACTTCAAATGGTTTCGCCGGAGGAGGAACTAGGTGTAATTGTTGCTTTATTGGATGTCGGTCGTATTTACCCTGTCCACAGATGGTACACTCATTTATAAACTTCGCGATGTGCTCTTTCATCTTAGGCCAAAAGTATCTCCGAGATAATGCGAGGTAACATTCGTTGATGCCGCGATGATTGGTTTTACCTTCGTGATATTTCTGAATTATTTCTTGTTGGCGTAGATATTCTTTAACATTCTCTAATTCGACTTTAGTGAGTACTAAATTCATAGATGAGCTCTTAAAATGGTTTTGAATTATGGGTATAATTGAGTACATTTCCAGAGGTGGGTTAATTAGTATTCCTGTTTTTACTTTAGCGTTAACGAATTCTTTGATCGCGTTCACAACATCTGTTTCAAGGTTAGATTTAGATATTTGTATAGCCGTACGGGTATGGGTGTCAAATGGTTTTGTTACAACTGTTCTACCTTTAAAATCACCTACAATCGAAAAATGAATTTGTCTATTGAATTTATTGAGCGGGTCGTCTGATATCGGTACTTCCAATATAGGCTTTTCTGCGTCAGTGTGAGCTGTAATGGTCCTGGATTCGTCTAGCGTTGGCGGATGAACAGAAGGGTTAGCTATTACGGAACTTGTTTCCTCATTGCATATTTCTATCCTAGATAATGCATCGGCATTAGTGTTTGATTTTCCTTGCTTATAAATGACTGTAAAATTGTACTCGCTTAATTTCAATCGCCATCTCGTTAATCGAGAATTTGGCTCTTTGAGATTCATCACCCACTGGAGTGGCTTATGGTCCGTGATGATTTTAAATTTGCGACCAAATAAATAAGGACGGAAATACCTAGTGGCCCATACTATGGCCAGCAACTCTTTTTCGATTGTGCTGTAATTAATCTCACTGGAATTTAATGTTCGTGAGGCGTAAGCTATAGGCTTATCTTGGCCTATCGGGCCTTGAGAAAGTACAGCACCAATCGCTAAATTGGATGCATCTGTAGTCAGGACAAATTCCTTGTTGAAATCGGGGTATTGAAGAATGGGGTCATTAGTTAAAAGAGTTTTACATTTTTCAAAACAATTTGTGTAATTTGTATCGAGAGTAATTTTTGATCCTTTCTTAAGACACTGAGTAAGAGGTTTTGCTAATCGGGCGAAATCAGGAATGAACTTACGATAGTACCCAAGTAAACCAAGGAAGCGTTTTATTTCGGTAGTGGTTTTCGGCAACGGATAATTTTGTATGGCTGATATCTTATCGGGGTTCGGTTTAATGCCATCTTTACCGATAATATGGCCTAAATAAGCTGTCTCTAATTTCAAAAATTCGCTTTTATCTAACTGGATTTTAAAATTTGATTCCCGTAGTCTCTGGAAGACTTTCTCGAGGTTATTCATGTGTTCTTGCAAGGAGGTGCTAAACACAACTACATCGTCGAGGTACACGAGACATATGACGTTTTGAAGGCCTCTGAGCACGTTGTCCATGACTCTTTGGAACGTGGACGGCGAGTTCTTAAGACCCATAGGCATTCTTAAAAATTCGAAATGACCGTGCTCAACATTGAACGCCGTTTTCGGTATATCCTCTGTGTTCATCTCAACCTGGTAGAATCCACTTGCGAGATCGAGGGTGGTGAAGTATTGACAGTTGCCTAACTTATCTAATATATCTGCGATGTTTGGTATCGGATACTTATCATCGATAGTCTTCTCGTTCAATTTTCTGAAGTCTACGACAATTCGCCATTTCGTTTTGCCGGAAGCATCTGTCTTTTTAGGTACTACCCAGATAGGAGAACTCCAGGCTGATTGGGAAGGCCTAATTATACCCTGGTCTAACATTTTCCCGATTTGACTTCTAACTTCCTCCCTATGCACGTACGGATATCGGTAGCTTTTTGTGTAAACGGGTACTTCGTCGGTGGTTTTTATCGAGTGTTTAATTTGGTTGGTAAATGACAACGGTTCACCCTCTATATAGAAAACGTCCGCGTATTGTGCGCACAGTGATTCCAGATTTGCACGTTCTTCCGGGTTTAAATGACTGGTACGTAATTTTGAAACTACGTCTCGAGCGCGCGGTGACAGTTGTTTAGTACGCGTGCACTCAACATTATATACCTCGGCACTAACTTGACTTGACGGTCGACAGAAAATATTAAATCATTTTGAGTAGGGTTTGAAACTTCTAAAATGCCTCGATTACGGCTGACTGACGTGATACATTCACCTATAATGCAGTTACAAATGACTTGTTCCGGGATATACGCATTTCCATTTTGTATATTAATTGGTAGTTTGATCAGTTTAGAAGAACGAGCGGGTATAATATCTTCGTAAAGATTGACGTTACGGGAATCATATACCTGAATTGGATTAGTTGCGTGCCTGGTGTTTAAGCACATGTTTTTATAGTCTATATTCGATTCCCATTTACTTAATAAATCTGACCCTATTAAACCATCGAAATAATTATGAAACTTGTATACGAATAATTTTATACTATCTGACTCATCGAATTCCGCAAAACACGGCAATATGACCGAGTTATTATTTCTACTCGTCGCGTGGACATTCACGACCTCAAAAGGTTCATAATTTAGCGGCGTAAACGGAAAATACTTCCGCATGGCCTCGGGGCTAATAAAGGACTGATTAGCACCTGTGTCTATAAGTAACTTTAAGGGGGGGTTTGAAATTTGTATGTAAGGAAGTTGTCTCTGTGTCTGAATATTAATTTCTATTTTTGTTTGTCGGACTTCGATCCCGGCCGAAAATCCTCGTTGCTAGTGGATGGCTTAGACTCTGTTAATGATTCGCCAGTCCCATATGGTACATCAACAGAAATCAATTGGTTGTCATGGTAATCGTCAGTACACGTAAAATTATCATTACATTCGGACTCGACATAATAATACTCAGAGCCATCGTAGTAGGGGCCGTATGCATAGTACGGACATTCATTGAAGTTTAATTCGCGAGCCTTAAAGTAGTTGCTTGGTGGTGGATTGCCTGATTTGGTCCAGTCGTGTCCTCTAGCAGGCATGGGTCTGCTGACAAAATGACTTACGCCACTCATAGGTGTAGGCCGCTGAGGACCGGGTCCGCTTTGCGTATTTCCGGATACGTCACGTGGAATCATCCTAAATACATTACTTCGTTCATTATAATTTGGTGGTAAAGCCCTAAATATTTGCTGAGTTCGCGACGGCCCCCGGTAAGGTTGAGGTGAATTATTATTACTACTAGGTCTCCATGGCTGCATGGGTGGATGGCGTGAGGGGCCCGGCGTGTTAAAATGGTTTGGTGTCATGGGGAACGGTTGATTAATAATTGGGGGTCTAAATTGCGAGCCCGCTGAGTTATTCGGTTGTTTTTTACTATCTATGAAGCTATTGTTCCGCTGTTGCAGATATAATATGTTAGTTTCTTCTTGTACGTACTGCAATGCATTCTCTATAGATACGGGTCGCATGCAACGAATACGCGAACCTAGCGGTTCTTTCAATCCGCGTAAGTAGGACTGCAACGTAAGCTTTTTATAAAGTTCACGCTTTGCTTCTACGGTGGTGGACAGATTCTCGTGCAAGGTCACGTATGTCATAATAGTGCTAAATAGGTTTTGACAGTTTTCATAAAACTCTTGTGGCGTGGTCTGACCTTGTGCTAACGACGAAAGGTCGTTATAAAGTGCAGTTTCGTCGCGTTGATCCGCGAAGTTGTTAACTAATGCTGTACGAATGCCATTCCAGTCAGTCGGGATACCGTTAGAATTAATAAATCGAGCGGCTGAACCCGTAACTCTATTTAAGATTCCGTTAAGCAAGGCCTGGTTTTCCAGCTCATTTCCTGGATTGGGATTGAGATACCTCTTTACTAATTGATCGCTTAAATTAATAAACCTAGTTAATGTATTTGGGTTCCCGTCGAACTCTGGGAGTAATCGAAGGGACTTAAATATGGCGTCAATTTGGTCTCCTTGAGCCATTGTGGATGTGTCTTCTACTATGTCACTTAAATCTCTAGCTTGATCTAACCTACTTTGTCTTACGACCCTAGGGGTACAAGAACCAGATTGCCTAGGATGAAAAATCTTGAAAGATTAACGTAGGACTGGGAAAAGGAAAAGTTACAACTATACGGAGGCAACACAAGAGCGATTCAAGTGTACTCACAGTTTCATTTCTTGGTTTCTCTGAATCAGCATCGAGGTCTGGATGCACCGGCTGCAGCTTTCCGTGGTTCTGGATACTCGATGAAGGCTTGAGAGCTCAGACAGCGGCTATGCGGAGCCGACAGGATCGATTTTGGAGTCCCTTTACGCGCCGCGTACTGCCTCGAGTATCCTACCGACTGCGCCAATTACGGAGGCTACAGGCGGAGTATTCAAAGAAAGCCAATTTGCTTAAAATTAATTTAATTAATAGAAAAGAAATTACATGAATTTATAACTATGACTAAAGATTGCGACTACGTTCGAGGTTGGAACCGAAGTGGCGGTGAAGCCGCCCTAGAAATGGTGGCTTGATCGTTGTCACGTTGCGCAGAGGCAGCATCTCGTGGACCGTCCCCGGTGGCTGATGCAATATGTTGTTGGGTGGAAATGGGGTTAATGCATCGTCGGCGATACCTCTGTGGTACCGTGGTATAACAGATGTCAAGCGATGTTTGTTAGTAACAACTCTGTTTTCATATAATCCTGCAGTAAGAGTCAGTCGGAAGTTTTTGATTTGACATTAAATTTATTTAGGTCAATTATGTCTAGTTCTTTTTGAACTTTTTTGAAAAGTTGATGGCTTAGGACATAGTATTGCCGTCTTGCAAATGAGGTCTTGTGCTGTACGCTTGGAGGTACATATGTACGCTTCTTTGGGTCAGATGGAGGTAAGCGAGCGTGAGTCCTCAGGACAGCTTGCAGAATAAAGAGCTGCCGAACCGATAGGACCTTGCAATCATCATAAAGCTGTGTTGTGGGATATCTGTAAGGTTTCCTTAGCATAACTTTAAGAACAGCCCTTTGAGACCTTTCTGCCTTCAGAAGATAAGTCTTCGCTGCTCCACCCCATACAGTTATACAGTACCCAATGATCGATTGACATAAAGTGAAGTACACCATTTTGAGAATGTCAATACCGGCGGAATCTCGGAGAGATTTGAAGATGTGTATAAGACGAAGTGTTCGGGTTGTAAGTGTCTCGAGTTGCTTATCCCATTTTAGCCCATCGTCAATATGAACACCCAAGTATTTGACACAGTTGGCTCTGGCAATGGAGGGGCATGAGCACGATATTGACTGATCCTGGCATGAATGAGCCGCTATCGTGAAGCTACTTGTTGGTTTGGTGTTTGACCGGATTGCAAAGGGTACAAAATAAGTTTTCTTTAGGTTTAGTGTAAGCAAGTTTAGGCCAAGCCAGTGCATCACTGAGGACAGTCCAAACTCCGCCTTTCGTTTCACGTCTTCCCACGAGGGCCCATCAACCAAGATGGCTGTGTCATCCGCGTATGCATAGATCTTACAAGCTGGTATTGACATTCTGCAAAGGTCATCAATATATATTTGAAAAAGTGTGGGGCCCAGAATGCTTCCCTGGGGGACACCGTATAGCACAACCTCTTCATCACTGTAGTTAGAGCCAATATTTACCATCTGGGTGCGATTCCTCAGGTAATCTTTGAAAATTTCTAAAGCTATGCCACGTACACCCAAGCATTCTAGCTTGGAAATTAGTTTGGGTACAGAGACTGTGTCGAAGGCCTTAGACAGGTCCAGAAATATACCAAGGCATTTTGTTCTACTGTCCAGAGTCTTAGCAATAGATTGCGTTAAGTCCAATACTGCGTCTTCAGTGGAGACTCCAGACCTGAACCCGTATTGATTATCCGCTATACTCTTGTGTTTATCGAGAAAGCTTCTAAGATTTTTGTTAAGAATCTTCTCGAAGATTTTAGAGAGCGACGACAGTACTGATATTGGCCTGTAATTATCGACACAGTCTCTGTTCCCACCCTTAAAAATTGGATGGACTATGGCCCTCTTCAGAGAATCTGGAAAAACTCCTGTCTCAATGCAAAGATTGCAGATGTAAGTTATCGGTGGAACCAAAATGTGACGACATGTTTTAAGGAGTGAGGAAGATATTCCATCCCAGCCCACAGCACAGTCATGGCGCATCTGCAATATAATTGTATCTATGTCACTTTCATCAACTTTTTGGATAGCAAGTGAATTGACAGGCGGATTCAGTGTTTTGTTAGTGATATGGACGGTCTCGCGGATTAAGGGCGTCTTTTGCGGATCGTTAATTATCTTTGCAGCCATGTTTTTGCCTATATTGCTAAAGAAAGAACAGACATTGTTGAGGGAAGATGCAGGACTGTCACAAATTTTCAGCAGTTCTTCAGGACTAGAGTGTACTTTACCAGTATTGGTTATTTCCTTAATGGTTTTCCACAGTGCTTTAGGATTATTTCTAGATTTTTCGAGCTCTCCCTTCTCATAAGTCCTCTTTAACTTACGCAGTAGCATATTGCAGAAGTTTCGGTAACGCGTATAGGTTACATGTAGTATTAAATTGTCAGGTGACATCTTAGATTTTACGTGGAGTTTATCTCGATGCTTGATGCATTTTAAAAGCCCTGTAGTTATCCATGGTTTTAATGTTCTTTGTTTTCTCGGTACATTGATATTTTTTGTATGTTTTATTATTGCTGTTGATATTTTTGTAATCAGTGTAGTCATAGCAGTATTTGCGTCTCGAATTGAGTAGATATTTGAAAAATCTGTGGTTTCTAATTCTGTCTTAATGGCTTCGTGATTTAGTCGAGATATAGTGAAACTTTTGTTACGTGTAGGGTTTGAATTTGAGATCGAGAGAATAATCGGTTTGTGGTCAGTAATATGCGCCTCCAATACCAACGTAGTGGCCATTGACTTTGTTTTTAACAAGATGTGATCTAGGCAATTTTCCATTCTAGTTGGTAGGAGGTGGGTAGGTAGTAGCCCATGGGACGCGTTTAGGATTAGGTATTCGAGTGCACGGTCATTCCTATTGTCCATCCTAATGTCAATATTCAGATCTCCCACTGTCGAGATATGAGGAGAGTATGATATTTGATCATAAATATTGCTTAGACTGCTCAAAAAGCTATCAAAGTGATTCTTGGTACTATTTGATGGAGAGCGGTATATAGCTACAACCGTGAATTTATTATCGATTTGACATACGAGGCTATTTGCATAATTTATATCTGGCTCCCATACCTTAACGTTTAACCCAATTTTAGTGTAGACTATTATTTTTCCAATTTTTTAATTCTTTTGTTTTTGTTCTTTCGTTGGTCGCGTAAAATTAATTGCAGATGGTTTAACTTTTAGAGTATTACGAGTATTAGCGATATCAACTTCAGTACATGATCCCGCTAATCAAATCTAAACCACGCACTAAGGTTATTATAGACTTAGAAAAAAACAGATTAAAAGAGCCATTATCAACCACTCTCTCAGGGCCCTTATCTTTTTTCCTCTCCAAAGAAGATACCACCTGCACATTACAGGATTTGATTGAGATGAAGGACAGGGCTGTCCAGGAAGCAAGCTCTTACTGGTCGGTCGGACAAATTTCGAGAAGTAGTCAACACTAAAAGCGCAGGAATAGGACATAATTAGAAAGGACTTTTTTGACTTAATTAAAAATAGCATTCAATTTGTTTCATTCAATAGCTGGCATCTATACAAAAAGTTTTTAATGGGACCGAATCTTCCAAAGCTTCTCGTCTGGCTATACTTAAAGCTCTAGATCTTCAAGTTACAACCGGAGTTATTTACTTTACGGACTGTGTAGGAACTACAACAAATTTCCGTGCGTTTAAGCGTTTTTGTCGGACTTAATAAAGGAATCAAATATCTCTCACTAACTAATCTATCTTCTTCTTCTTATCTATACCTACCTATATATAAAAGGCAAAGCTGACAGACTGTAGAGTATCAACGCTCAGGCCAAACCCTTAGTACCAACCCCCAAGGGGGTGAAAGTTTGTATAGAAAAGCGTCGTTGCCGGAAAATATACCAACTAACTTTCATCTTCTATTTAACTTCTTAGGAGTTGAATTTCCAAACATCCTTTCTTACTCCTTATCTACATTGTAAAGGGAACCTCTGTGCATTTCATTTGGGCAATTTGGTTTAGGTTGAGCTGGGTGTTGGATGAGTCAGTCAGTCAGGACTTTTCTTTTTATATAAATAGATAGATAGATAGCTAGGTGATGGTGAACCTGTCTACGCGTTTACTCAGTCGGTCGAATGGGGTGTCTGTCGAGAGCTCTTAAAACATGATATCGAGGATTAACTACTATTTGTCTCAAGTCAATGATTGATGAGATATTTGCTTCTAAAGCCGTAAAAAATGTGCTGCCCTTTTCCAATTTAAAAATAAGTAAAGGCCAATTTTGAAACATTGAGGATTTGTGAACAGAGTTCTATTTAAAATCCACATTTCATTAGAATTTTTAGAAAGAAACAAATAAACGGATCGTAAAAAAATGCTTATTATTTATAAATCCACTGAAAGTGGTCTCTCCAGTTCTGGAGCCGTAGTGCTAGATGGCGTGCTCCTTCCAGTTTGCTCCGACTTTAAGAATCTCGGGTCACTCGCGCAAAGCGATGGTGAAATGGATCGTTGTATAAAGCACAGATCCGAGATCAGACACCAATGTTGTCCTGGCTATGAGCTTAACTCTCACAACTCACAAAACCAGGCCAAGTCACACAACATTAACTATATATAATAAAGAAATCGCATTAAGGAACCTTAGACTTGGCACGACTTTGTCTAGATTTCATTACTGTTTAGAGATAAACAAGCAGCTCCATCGAGACTTGGCTAGTTTTTTACAGAATGTTTTTGGTGGGATTTCACTTCTTTTTGTAGAAACGTTTATGGGTCACCAGGTACTCCAGATCTTCGATTATCCTAGTTTTTATAGTTTTCCCTTTATGTGGCCTTAAACCCTAACTCTGTACCAAATTTCAGCTCTCTGAGTTTATGGGAAGTGCTAGTTCTATTCTGATGATCATGAACGAGTAAGTGAGTGAATGAGTGAGTGAGTGTCATAAATGCGAAACTTTGCTTTCGCTTATCTTCGGAACTGAATGACCTACAGACTTGGTTTTTTTTATTTTAAGTGTGAATTTATAGCTTACTGGATGACGAAAACTTTTGCGTTCTGGTCTCAACAGAGGTTCTCAAATAGGGGCTTCTGGTAAAGGATGGTACGGCAGTGTTTGCTTCTCGCTCGACTTGGCGAGGGCACTGCCGTGCCCCCTGATATGCATTTTTTAATAATAGAATGAAAATCAACTAATATAAATCACCTTTCCTAGGTGAGGGCCAAAAATTTTCAAGCTCGCTGCGCTCGCTCTTATAATTTAGTGCTCTCGCTTCATACATATTTCGTAAAAAAATATCTCTATGTCTATGAATTGTTGAAACGAAATAAGAGTGGGCTTTTATATTTTTAGTTTATGCTAGTGGCCCGCCATTAGTTCATCATTTGCCCAAGTGGCCCTTGGTCTCAATAAGTCTGTGCATCCCTGATGTATAGCTATCTATAGAGCTTTAGTTCCAAGGAAATAAATCCAGATGGCGATTCGAATTTGAATGCTTCGAAACGCCACAAGAGGGCTCTCCTGTCGGGGGGCTGCGGGTTGTTCGAAAGAGATACCGCGGCTTTGGCACAAGGGGCTGGGAAGGAGCAGGGGTCCATCGGGAGACTAGACGTACTGCAGGGTACCACCAATACCAAGTCGACATTCCACACATTCGAACGAAGCGCGTTGCTGGGTCCTTTATTATGCGCACAGCCAAGGAGTGGAATTCCCTGCCTGCGTCGGTTTTTCCGAGTTCATATAACCCTAATCTGTTTAAGTCGCGAGTAAACAGGCTTCTACTGGGTAAGCTCGTTCCATCGTCGACATCATCTCTGCCCTTAGGGCAAGATTGAAGACAAGAGCAAGCCCATTTATAATTTAAAAAAAGGGGTGGTTTTTAATCAGTAGACGTCTGACACTCCCTACCGCCCAGAGCGGGAGGAGTAATTTGAAGATTTCATTCCACCCTCCAAAAAAAGGGCTCACTTCTGCCATAGTATTATTAAACTCTTTGCTCCAACACATAAATAATTATTCATTTCCAACTAAAGATTGTAATAATTTGAAAATTGTTAGAATTCTTGGTATCCCAAACAAAATAGGCTAGCAAAATAAAATAAAATACGAAATATGATATCCTTTATTTATTTACACGTACTATTTTAATAACAACAGGCAACCGGCACGGCCAGCAGCGGCAGTGTTCATCGTATGAGGTAGTTACAGGTACCCGTCGGGGCTGCGGATTATCGAAAATGATGACGTGGCCTCGGCACATGGGCGAAGAAGGAACATGGGTTGGTTTTTAGTCAGTAGAAGTCTGACACTCCCCTTCGCTCTGCCCAAGATCGGGGGGGGGGGGGTCATATGATGATTTTTCACCCACCAAAAAAAAAAGGTAGTTACAGGTACTTTATGCGCCTACCACACGCTCACACTTCCCCATGGGTTTACTTGCGCAAACTGGCTTGAACGCGGAACACTGTGCGTGTGGTTGGGAAAACAAGCCCCGCGCAAACCCCACGGCGCGGCCTGAGCGCGGCTTTAACGATATTCGACTTGCAAGAAATTTTACCCGCGAGCCCGGCCTGCGCGTACTTTTCTGTGCGTGTGGTTGGGCGTTCAGTGCTCACACCGCAGTCGAGGCTAGTCGTCGGTCGATGAGGTACGTTTTGTCGTACATCAAAAATGTCATTTATAAAATGGCAGACCTACTTACGTATGATCGCGACTTTTTAACTGATTTTTTAAGTCTATATAAATCCCTGCCTGCAATTTGAAAAATTAAATCGAAGGATTAAAGAAATAGTTCTTCACTGGGAAACGTTGTTTACACGACGACGATTTTGACAAAAATGAGGCCTGCGCGTACTTCACTGAGCGTGTGGTAGCGCCGGGAGCGTTCAGTTTTTTCGTGAGGTAAGCACGCGTAGGCCCGGACTGAGGTGAAGTGTGTGCGTGTAGTAGGCCCAAAGCTTATGCTTTTAAACGACAAAGTTGAAAATCTATTAAAGAAATTGACAGATTGTAGAAGCTTCATGAGCTGGTGTCAGTAACAGAACTAGTCTTTCATTCAGGTAAATACAGATTTGTTGTAAATTATATTAGTAATCTACTGTAGATTCAGACTGCTTTCTATTTCCGAGTGAACTTCGTCTTGAGATGATCCTGCGCTCTTTACGTCGTGTTCACAAATGAAAAAGCTTTTTGTATCACAATCAATGTTACTTAGACGTCCAGTGTAGAACATTGAGCCACAATGTTTTTCGTCGCTTGAGTCCGGTTGGTAGTTTCCTAACCAAGCGGTAGCGTCATTCACACGTTTGCCTGGAAAATAATAATAAATTTTATTTAAAATATAAGGAATAATAACGTTAAATACAGTTTTTTTTTTAACACAAGACCCATAGAAGTGCCCATATTTGTCCCTCAACTAAGTAAACCTAAAAGCAAAAGATTAAAAAAAAAAACTCGGTAGAGTGATGATAAACTGCAATGTATAAGGCACAGGCACGTAGTAGTCACTTTCTGCTCCATCCGTGTCGGGGATGCAAGGATGCCTGGAGACGCACCATAGGAAAGACACAGTAAGTGCGTGTTTGCGTGGCGTCGCGCAGTGCGTGCTGCGTGGCGTCGAGCGGCGCGTCGGATGTTTTTTGTGTTTACGGAGAGGCGGCGCGTGCAGCGGTAGATATCATCGCAGTGTCGGCGCCTGCGGCTTCTTTTCAAGCGGGTAGCAAAGACGCAAAGCACGCAGCGGGCATCGCCGCGGCGCACGCGGCTTTCTCAATCAAACCGACTAGTTTTATAGGTATTACTGTTAAAGTCAGTCAGTTTAAGTGTGACACTTCCTTCCGCATAGCCCAGAGCAGGAGGAGTAATTTGATGACGACGAACACTAAAAAAATAAGGGTAATGGTGAGCCTGCATGGTGAAATCCCCATCTGTGATAATGTTTTCGTCGTTAAAAGTCCGTTAAAACCTTTCATCCTTCTCACACAGAGCTCATCCAAGCTGCTTTCCACACTTTTGAAATATAATACACCAACACACGTACCCGTGATTGTCCACCAGCCCTGTCCAAATAGGCTATGAAATCCCAAATGATATATTCCTCTTTGAAATTTCTCACAGACTCCCCTTCTTAACGCGGTCTCTGTTAACTTCACAAAGTATTCAGCTTCCATCGGCGTGTCGATGACTGCAAGGTAGGACTGTTCTGCGCGACACGCAATGTGTGCATCTTTCCACTTCAATGGTGTAGTGTGTAGTTTGTAACATTTGCCAAGATCCTCATTGAAACTGTAATCTGGGAAAAAATAGTGTTATCTGATAGCGGCTAAATACCCAAGACTCAGCTAATATTGCATATTTTTTGGTTTTGTCGTTATACCCATCACATCGGACTACTTGTGAATGGGCTGACGTGACACTTTAAAAAAAAATCTCATGCAATATTTGTTTGTCTATCGATAAATGAAGATTGTATTAGTGGCGGATTTTTTTAAAATACAAATAATCTTACAACCACTTTATCCTTGTATACATACAGGTTGTATAATATGTTCATAATCACGGGTATAAATACCTTCTTCTTAATTCAGAAACAATCTCCTTGTGAAATAATGCTTGCAATGTTGCAAAAAGTGACCATTCGATAAATGTTGAAGATTTGTGCTCGGGACTATGTTTAATTGTATTATGTTTGATATTGACACGTACGTCTATCGTATCTGAGAGTTAATCAAAGCAATTAAGTCGATGGAGGTCCTCAATCGTCATTAACTCATCAGTTTTACCTCAATTACTTCACGATTTGATTTTTAAAATTTGTCAGTTGCACCAACCTACAGAAATATTTAACAACTTGAAAAATTAAAATTTACCTAAATCTGACATATTGCAGTTAGAATTCCACTCAACAGACTGTAGGCTCTTCTTGCAAATAAAGTAACGGGTATTGTAACATGGAATGTCTAGCAAGATGCCTGTATTCTTCAGGATCACACACTTTTCATTTTCGCTCATGTTTGGTTCGCCCGGACCCCAGTTATTGTACACCTCAGAGATTATTTTACCTAGAAAAATAAACATTTAAAATTAGTTAATGGAACCCTTTTAATGTTAGCATAGCCATTAGCCCTAGGGCTATGCTTTTGCAGTACCGGTATTACAGAGAACAGTCTCTTGAGCACAGTATCGATTGTAAGCGATGACGATGAATTTTTTTATTGAATATTAGGTCTTTACCTATGAAATTGCCGTTCTGCAGTACTGGCCATTTCAAATCAAAATAATTTTTGTTAAAGAAGCTGATGATACGCAATCTACGGCTGAATTAGCAGTTTAGCAGCAGCTTTCGACGTTAGCGTCAAAACAATATTGGTCCATTTGCGTCAAATTGGCAAGGTAAAAAAGCTTGACAAATGGGTGTCCCACGAACTCAATGATCGCCAGCGCGAAGTACGCGTCGAGACGTGCCTTGCACTGCTCAACAGACACACAAATGAAGGAATTTTGAACCGCATTGTTACCTGCGATGAAAAATGGATCCTGTACGATAACCGTAAGCGCTCAGCAAGTTGGTTGGATCCTGGTTCGGCACCTAAACAATGCCCTAAACGAAAACTTACCCCTAGAAAAGTGATGGTCACTGTTTGGTGGTCTAGCGCCGGTGTGATTCATCACAGCTTCTTGCCAAACATTACAGCAGATGTGTACTGTGAAGAACTGAACACAATTATGGAGAAGCTGGCACATCTCCAACCAGCATTGGTCAATCGCTCGTCTCCGCTGCTCCTGCACGACAACGCGCGACCTCATACTGCACAGCAGACGGTCTCCAAGTTGCAAGAACTGGGGTTGGAAGCTCTCCGTCATCCGCCCTACTCACCAGACCTTGCGCCTACAGACTACTACTTTTTCCAGAATTTGGATAACTTCTTGGCGGGAAAAAAATTCAATACCCGAGAGGCAGTACAAAATGCCTTTGAAGAATTTGTTGCCTCCCGACCAGCTGATTTCTTTAAGAAGGGCATCAATAAACTGCCACTGCGTTGGCAAAGATGCATTGATTGCATGGGTGATTACTTCGATTAATACAAATAAAAAATACATGAAAAAAAATCGTTTAAATTTTTCAAACAAAACGGCAATTTCATAGGTAATAGTACATTACTGTAGCGGCCAGCAACAGAGGCATTGATGGACGAACGTGTAAATGTGGGCCGAGGCGAAGCCGAGGCACACATACGTAAGTCCATCAATGCCTAGTTGTGGCCAAGGCTTGTATAGTACTTTTCTCAAATAATGCGAGGAAATTAAATACAATTTACTTTTCAAAATCACATAAACAACAATAATTTTTCACGCGTTGAAGAGTTCAGCCAATTCGAAATTTAAATAAAACCTTTAATAAGTCACCTCCTTGGTTGCTATGGTTCAGAGTAAAAGATCGTTCCATTTTTAAATAACACGACAGATATGAGTTTATTAAGTAATTTATTTGGCCGCTAAACACGACAGATATGGATTTTAATACAACTTTTGCCGGCCGCTGGTCGCATGCATGTATCTGGCCAGTACAGCAATTTCGATTTATCTCGAAGAAGGTTGTCAAAATAATGCTCAAATTTCCAAGCATGTTTGAGAAAAGACCTATTATTTTAGTTTGGTGTTAGCTAAGTTACGGTATTTGATTGCTTTTATTTTTTAATGTACTTATGCAGTCAATGATGATTTAAGGAAACATAATTATATAGATATAATAAAACAACAATGATACGAACCAACTTACCGTCAACGCTCTCAAATAATTCTGGAATTAACAAAGTAGATAACCCTACGTAGACCTCACTGATATGGGGTTGGGTACTGTTCCAAAACGATATCACGGCGCGTGCTTCACCATCATTTTCTGGGTAGAACAAACTAGCTCCTTCTAGAGCACACATTCGCTTGGCAGCAGACCAATCAGTAGGAATAGTTGCGTGGATCTTATAGAAACCTTCAACGGCTTGAATATAAGAGTAGTCCTTCCGGAAGAACTTGTCATGGCTTTGCTCATCTATGGAAACAAAAAAAAAACGTAAAACAAATTATCATTCAATACGTATCCAGAATGAGGAAGAGCAAGCTGAATTTAACATCAGTCCCACCCTTTTGGTATGGTTAATTCCGGTGGGATATGATTCAGAATTCTCTGTTTAGCGTTTATGGTCTACGAGAAAGCCTTCGATTCGATCGAGACTTGGGCTGTATTGCAGTCTCTCCAACGGTGCCAAATCGACTACCGGTACATCGAGGTGTTGAAGAATTTGTACATAAACGCCACCATGTCATTTCGACTTCAAAACCAGACCTCGGAACCTATCCTTCTGCAGCGTGGTGTGAGACAGGGTGTTATCTCTGAAACTGTTCACCGCTGCACAGGAAGGATGTCTTCAAAGTTCTGGATTGGAGAGGACTTGGCATCAACGTCAACTGCGAGTACATCACTTACCTTCGGTTTGCCGACGATATACTGGTCATGACTGAGACCATGGATGACCTCAGCAGTACAATGTTCGATGACCTCAGTGGAGCTTCCGAAAGAGTGGGTCTTAAAATGAACATGTACACCCACTCCTATCAAGGTCGGAGACTCTACACTCGAAGTTGGGGACGATTATGTCTACCTGGGACAAACGGTTCAGTTGGGTAGGTCTAACTTCGAGAAAGAGGTATTTTAGGAGGAATCCTACTCGGCTGGGCAGCGTTCGGGAAGTTACGCAATATCTTCTCGTCCAACCTACCAGTGTCTCAAGACGAAAGTCTTGAGACACTGTGGTATCCAATATCACTTGAGTCATCACTGTGTGTTGCCAGTGATTACATACGGGACCGAAACGTGGTCGCTCACAATGGGCCTCATCAGAAAGCTCAAAGTCACCCAAAGGGCAATGGAGAGGGCTATGCTCGGAGTTTCCTTGGGGTCACCTGGAGGCCTATGTCCAGCAGTGAACGTCTTTTGGCTGAAAATGATGAATGATGATGATGATGATTCAGAATAAGGAGAATGCACCCTGACAGTTTTGCGGAGGGCAGTCCCTTACAACCTGTATATAGATTTAAACGTACCTAAAATATACTTATTGTATTGACAGTCCAACTCTAGTGATTGCAGACTCTTCTTGCAAATAAAAGGCTCCACTATGTCGCATGGGCAATCGTTGATGGCGGCAAAATCTTTGAACATATTCACGCAGTGTTCTACACCACCCCCATGGTTGGGTTCACCGGGCACCCATTTATTGAACACCTCGGAAAGCAGTTTACCTAGAAGTTGGAAATATAACGTTATGTTTTAATAAGGGCCAAATAAGCGTTGAATCGTAAAATACGAACCGTTTTGTTTTTACGTGGCGTGTCTACTAGACCTTGATTTATAAAAAATATTGTTTACTCTAGAAGCATTATTCTGAACGAAAAAAGGCGAATACATTTGAGTGCATAATCGCAGAACCTGTCCCATCTTTTTTTTTTTTTTATCGTGAATGTGCTTGCTCTTGACCTCAATCTTGCCCTAAGGGTGGAGATGATGTCGACGATGGAACGAGCTTACCCAGAAGAAGCCTGTTTACTGGCGCCATCTTAACGAGAGCGACCACTCCTACCGAAGCAGAAGACTTCAACTGGTCAGAAAGCACTACATGTCTTTGCAATAAAAGCCAATACTCGGAATTTAATAGTAGAGGCGAATGTTTTTAGGTCTTATCACTATATTACTTGTATGCAAAGATTAAACACTTAATTGAGTGAAGATTTTACCTACAGCTACTGACAAATTTATATAAACATTCACCAAATTACAATAACAATACTATATTTTTAATAACCTATAAACTAAATTAAACTGATAAAGAAACATTTCTCTGTTTGTTCATTAATACAGCGAATTTAAAAAAATATTTGCAAGACTAACTTACCGTCAACGGTCTCAAATACTCCTGGAACCATTAGTTCTGACATTCCTAGAAACAACCGTTCATAGGCAGGTTGGGTACGATTCCAAAATGAAACCACAGCGCTGACCTCATCGCTGTCCTCGGGGAAGAACAGACTGGCTCCTTCCTGGGCACACACTCGCCTAGCATTAGTCCAATTTTGATGTACCGTGTGGAGCTTATAGAAACCTTTAGTTGTTTCTATATAAGTGTAGTCCTTACGAAAAAATCTCGTCGTTTCCCCATCTATGGAGACAAAAATAGTCGTAAAATAATTTAAAAAATCGAGCGAATACTTTATTGAAATAAAAATGGGTACAATTTAAATATCCAATTTAATAAAAAAATACTTTGATGAGCACCAAAGTACTACTACTAAGACCTACCAAGTAAAATATATCATCATCTTAATTTCCCATCCCATAAAACCGAATCCTTTTCTTACTCTTTTTCTGTTCACGCAGTACGTTTGTTGAACTCACTTCCGCCTAAAATTCTAGACTCTAAATCTTTGTTTATTTTCAAAAAACAAGTCAAAGAACATTTTACCTCTCCTCTATACTGTAATATTCTGTATTTATGTATGTTTATACATTTTATGTATGTACTTCTAATAATAGTGTTTATTTTTATATGTATGTATGTTATGTATGGTTTTGTATGTAAGTATGTTTATTTTGTATCAATAGGTACAATTTTTTTTCAAAATTCTAATTAAAATTTTCCTGTTTTTCTTTGCTACACACTGTGTCTATATTTCTAATTTAACTTTCCTCTCGCAGGTCTGCTGGAAGAGATTTCTTATGAAATAAGCAGTACCTTTGTGCTCTTCTATTCTTTTTATGTATTTTCCTTTTTTTGTATTTTGTGTGTACATAAATAAATAAATAAATATATTAAATATATATAAATTAAACACACTCTATGCCGAGTTGCCTAAAGTAAAGTACAACAGAATAATTATACGTTTTTTGTTTAAGTAAGTTTAAGTAATAAACTGCTATCACTGAACCAACCAGGGGGCGTACATGTCTTGATCATATATTTATTAAATCAAACTACAAATCCGAAGGAATAATCTGCAAATGCTCGATAACAGATCACGACATGGTTTTGGCTAATATTTCTCTAAAAAATAATAACATTAAATCTCACATAAAATCCCAGTGGAAAAATAGAACTGACGATGACTCAATCGCGGAGGAGCTAATGAGCATCGATTGGTCTGATATCCTCAATTCGAATTGTACCAACTCCTCTTTAAACACATTTACAACTATTATCACCAATCTTATGATCAAACATACGCATAAAGTTAAAATAAGCAGAAATAAATTCATTCTTAAGCCCTGGATCACTCCAGGTCTTATGAGGTGCATAAAGCACCGTGACAGTCTTCATAGAGCTTCAAATTGCAACCCAGACGATGAAATGAAAAGACTGATTTATACTAGGTACAGGAATTTCTGTAATAACCTTTTACATAAATTAAAAACAGAGCACAATAGCCAGCTAATAACAGAAAGCCAAAAGAACTCAAAAAAACTATGGCACACTCTCAAATCAATATATAGCCCAAATAGTCAAAGAAATGACTCATCCCAACTAATCTCCAATTCGGCGGATCCAGTTAACTCACTTAACAATTGTAATGCCTACTTCACCTCGATTGGAAAAAATCTATCTGATCTAATACTATCACGAATTTCTGAGACTCAAGAATCCCTAGCCAAAAAATACAAACCTCGTGAAAATTTCCCACACACATTCTTTCTTCACCCGACAGACGAAACAGAAATAACGAAATATATCCACCAACTTAAAATTGACAGCGCACCAGGACTTGATGGTATCACTACAAGTTTTATTATAAAAATAAAGAACGCAATCCTTAAACCACTCACTCATATTTTTAATTTAAGCTTAGAAACTGGTAACTTTCCGGAGTGCTGGAAAGTTGCTTCCGTTAGACCAATACATAAAAGCGGCCCTACAGACTTACCTGAAAATCATCGACCAATCGCACTTCTGTCTATTCTGTCCAAAGTACTGGAGAAACTAGTTAACAACAGGCTAGTGAACTTTTTCGAAAAATACAAATTAATATCCGACAAGCAGTTTGGATTCCGGCGAGGAAGGTCAACAGAAGACGCTGCTTCATTACTGACTAACTTAGTGGCTACTTTCACCCAAAAAGGAGAACAGACTATAGGAGAACAGACTATAGGAGTTTTTTTAGATCTGGCAAAGGCCTTCGATACAATATCAATTAAACTTCTTCTTAGAAAACTTGAATGTTCGGGCATACGAGGGGCTGCACTTGAACGGTTTACGAGTTACCTGTCTGATCGCAAACAGCTAGTGAAAGTCGATGAACACTCAAGTGACGTACTTCCCATCTCCTTTGGAATTCCACAGGGCAGCACACTCGGACCAACTCTCTTCAGCTTCTACATGAATGATATTCTAAACTCACAACTAAAAGGCGCAGAAATTATATCATATGCTGACGACACTGTCGTTATTTTCCACGCTAAAACCTGGGAACAAGTGTACCGCCTAGCTGAGATCCTGACTTTAAATATTAAAAAAACTAAATTCATAACCTTCTTCAAAACATTAGCTTCTCGACCTCCACGTAATCTTCTTCTTAAATACCATACATGCTGCAGTTACCAAACAACACCGCTTACGCACTGTTCTTGCCTAGTCATAGATCACACTGCCTCAATCAAATACCTTGGCATCACACTAGACGAAAACATGTCATTCAAATCTCATCTACACTTGCTCTCTGGTCGCGTTAGAAAGTTGATCTGATACATGTAATGAAAAAGCCACGTAACTGCACACCCTTTGAAATACTACGTACAATTTACCTTGGTTTGTGTCAGTCGCAGTACTTCAATACGGGATTTCTGTTTGGGGTGCAGCCGGGAAAAGCACTATTATAGAGATAGAAAGAGCTCAAAGAGCCGTTATAAAAGTAACTTTAAGGAAGCCTTTTCGCTACCCAACAGATCTTATTTATAAGGAGTTTGCTGTATTAAGAGTGCGACAATTATTTATTTTAAAAGCAACTCTACTTGTTCCCTAAAAAATAGACCTGACTATGAAAAGCTTATCTCTAAACGCGTCCTCTACATCCCTCCTCCGGAAGCCTTTTAGCCAGACGATGCCCATTCTACTCACATATCCATATTTACAATAAAATTAATAAAAGCTGCGACATTAAAAATTTGAACAACTTTTCATGCAAGAAAACTTTAATAAAATGGTTTGCCAAACTATCGTACGAAGAGACGGAACAAATTTTAAGTTAACTAAATTACACCAAAAATATATACACACACACACAAACACACATACACACTCACATACACACGCACTAGCACACCACATTATAATACTTTTTCATTTTTGTAATAATAATATTATTTTATTTTTGTTTAAAGTTAGCTACTTAATAATATTAATAATGTTAAGTTATCGCAACTCCGGCCCCCAAGATACAGGCGGAGCCTAGTTTGGGGACCTCTGTTTTGTAACAATTGTAAAATTTAACTTGTTACGTTTATTATTAGTGCTAGTTATTTAGGAAACTATTGTAACAATGACTAAATCAATTTATTCTTATTTATTCTTATTCTTTTTACCCGACTACGGCAAAGCCAAAGGAGGGTTATGATTTTGACTGGCTATGTATGTATGTAAATGTATGTATGTGAGTATCTTCATCTGTTCCCTCAAAGCATTTAATCTACTTATCGGAAATCGACATATGAGGTATCGTTAGAACCATCTTAATTTTCCGCTGAACATAGGCTACGTGACGTGTCACAAAAAGCGATTTGGCGCCTAGCGCCTAGCTAGCGGACAAAAAGTAAGGCTTAAAAAATAAAAATGGAGATAAATACGCCGTGTTTGGTATCATTTGAAAGGGCCTCACTTGTACATTTCCAAAATATTGCTCAAAATAAAAATCACGCCCTCTAGCGGACAAAAAGTCAAGAGTAATAAAAAATATTTAACACCAAAATTGTTTAAATAAAAAAATGTAAAAAACTAAAACCCGACTACGACAAAAAGAAAAGCCGTAGTCACACGTTATAGGTACCTACCAACCTAAACACTTTAATACCGTGTGACTACGGCTTTTATTTTTGTTATATCCTGAAAATCTTGTTTCATACTTTTTCAGCGTCGTTTTTTTTGTCGTAGTCGGGTTTTAGTTTTTTACTTTTTTCCTAATCAAAATAGAAATTTCAGTGAAATAGTACCACCACACGGAACACCGAAAATTACTGTTCAAAATGGCTTAAGTGTAAATCATTGTAAAGAAGTAACATGGGTTTAGAGAACGCAATATTATATTTGATAATAAAAAAAATACATGATTGCTTAAAATGACAAAATTGAAAGTTCTGAAATAGAATATTAGTCAAACCTGTTTAACGATAATATAAAATATTTGGTCTAGAATTAACTTTAAAGGAGTTTATATATTTAATTTGACATGAAACACAGAATGGATACCACTGGTAGGCCTTTTGAATTTATTACTTGTAAAATTGGAGCGTTTCTGGTAGGCGTATAAACACGCCAATAAAAGTGACTACAGTACTCACATGAAATATCCGCTAAAAAGTATACTACAAGAAAGACAAATAACGTTTTAGAATACATTGTTGTAACAATACGTCGCACGCCGCCTCCTGAATAGCTTACAATGCAGAGCTGCTTATAAAATACGTAGGTATATAAAGTTAAATACGGTTATCTCTGTAATTATTTAGGTATTTACAATAATATCTGTTTGTCCCGTTGGTCACGTGGCCCGTGGTGGTTAGGGAAAACCGATTTGTAAGACATTGTTGACGGACATATTAATCAGTGTGTCTGGACACCGGTTACCGATACTAAAAGGGCATTTTATATACTCTTTGCAGTTGTTCCCTGTGTGCCTATTGACCTTGTTCTATTCTGTATCTTGCTGATAAGGAGGGAAGTGGAAATTATATTTTTCTTAGTCCTCCGCTATTCTTTTCTGATTAATTTCGTTGCAGGATCCAAGGCAGTTAAATCTTTTCTCTGGGAGTTCGTCGAACTTCATTGTCTCGGCGGTTTTCTTGTGGCCGCCACTGTTGATTCTGGCTTACAGGAGTTACAGTAGTTTGGAAGCAGTGTGGCGAGCGAGAGAGAAAAAAACTCATTTCTAGCATATTCACGTTTATAAATACTTCTAGCCCAACACCCCCATCATCTGCCAAGCCTTTTTATCCGACTGCGGCGAAGCCCAAAAGGAAGGTTATGTGTTTGACGTGTATGTATGTATGTCCGTTTCTTTGTTCCCTCATAACTCCTAAACGGATGAAGGGATTTGAATGAAATATACATTGTTAGATTTGTCTTGATGGCGCGAGTGTTATAAGTTTCATTAAAATTAAAAAACAAAGAAAAATTGCGGATTTTGGGGGCCAAATCGCGGAGTTCAAAAAAATATTTTTTTCCAATACCATCGAGTAGGGTATCAAAATAAAGGGTTTTAAAGGGAGATTACAAAAATATATAACACTTATATGTTTAAAAGAAATTCAAAGTGACAAATCCTATAAACAAGCACAAAAGTTAAATCATTTGCGAAGAATTTTACGCGACCAACGAAAGAACAAACACAAAAGAACTAAAAAGATGGAAATAAAAACAAGTAGTTAAAAAACTAAAAAACCCAACTGAACTGAAAAGCAAGAAACAAGCACATTTTAAATTAAACAAAACTTGGAACCAGGCGGGGTTCATTTGAATATTAAATGGGTGCTAATTAAACCGGCTTCTTTTTAATTAGCTTTTAGTAAATTAGAAGCTAATTAAAAAGAAGACGTTTAAATTATAACTCATGCCACATTAACTGAGCATCAAAATTTAATTAAAATTGTCATCAAATATTATATTACTAGCTGATGCCCGCGACTTCGTTCACGTGGAAATTTTGATGAGTGACTGTCTCGTTGATTGAGTGACAGTGAAATTAGTGATAGCTTTGATTTCCACAGCAGCTGTTCCAGATCTTCAAATATACGACAACAGAGAGTGCTTATCAGGCTGAACAACTCTAGCTAAGACGTCATTCCTGTATATGTTATAGTGTAGCTGGGCTCTTGGACTTCCACATCAGCTGTTCCAGATCTTCAAATTTTATACGACAACAGAGAGTGCTCATCAGGTTGAACCATTCTTGCTAAGACGTCATTCCTATATAATATGTTATAGTGTAGATGGGCTCGTGGATTTCCACATCAGGTGTTCCAGATCTTTAAATTTATTCTCTGAGCAGAAAATGCTCATCACGTAGAACAATTTTTGCTATGGTACCATTTTTGTATCTCTTATAGTTAAGCTGGTCTGTTGCAGTTCTGCATCAGGTGTTCAAGTTTCCAAGATAAATTATAGCCTATATGTTGCCCAGACTTAATAACTATACAACAAAAAAAAATCATTCAAATCCGTTGAGTAGTTCCGAAGATTAGCGTGTACAAACAAACAGACATACAGACAAACAGACAGATTTTTTTTTTTGGATTCGTGCTCTATTACTGTTTCTAAACCCTCCTATATACAGACATAATATTAAAAAAAAAAAAAAAAATTTTTTAATATATTCAATGTACAGACACAGTTTTTTTACTGTTTTAATATATGTATATAAAATATAAATATATTATATAAATATATTTAATATATAATATAATTTATATAATATATATATATATATAGAACTATAGATATAGAAGATAGCCACTAATAGTATGTATAAACTCTTGTCGTGTCATCGAAACGCTTAAATATAGAAGTTCAGAGTACTTAATGACCTAAATATTGAAGTTCAGAGTATCGAATGTCCTAAAGATCGATTTTATTTACATGTTATGCTACAAAAGTTATCGACAGAATCGCTTCAGAACTTAATTTTTATCGAAAAACTAGACAATAAATTGTGAAAACATTTTTGCAAGCAACTCGGAAGTAGCGCTCGCCGGCCGCTGCCGCGGCACCGCTCGCTTCGCTCGCTCGTCTCGCGCGCGTTTGGTCACAGTTTTAACCTAACCTAACCTATTTCCCTCAGTTTACAATAACGAATCATACAATCTGCCTGTGACTAGTCAATTAGACAATGGTAAAAACATTTCTGTAACTAGTAGGTATTTTTAACGTAAATATAATAATCTAAAGTGTATCAAAAGTTGACATTTCATATATAATATACGTTGGCGCTCTCTGATTGGTGCAAATGGGTGGTCGCTGTCGTCTCGCGCGCTCGCGCCATATCTTTCTGTTGCTATTTTCACGATAAAAGAATGTGATGTATTATTTTTCGTTATTTACAAGAAGGAATGATAAAAAAGTAGGTAATGATTCAGCCTGTACTAAAAATAAAGACTATAAAAATATACACATGTCATAAGACTTAATCATTCAACAATTTCTAGATAACAGATTCCAACTTGGTTCAAGTAGAAGTAGTAAATCATAATTATCATTATTTTGCAGTAATTTGATATAGCTGGACCATCGTCAGTTGACCTTGCTAGTTTAGGGAAAACCGATTTGTAATAGGTACCCTCTATCTGTATTGATTATAAATTATGATGTAGGTACTCCTAGAAGAACAAAATGTGTTCACGTTTCACGTCTCTCAGAGAGCGAACATATTAGGCAAATACGATTTGTAGTACAGTCGGTTGCCGGTAGGAAGCTCAAAATAAACAAAAGCAAGTACCTACAGAGGTCAAATTATCAAGGTATTCGAAGGATGTGATAGTTTTGATTTTTGATGGTGGGGGAATCATCAATTAATTCCTCCCGCTCGATAGGCTAAGGGCGGAGGGAAAGGGAATATCAGACTTCAACTGAATAATGAAACCAACCATGCTCATTCTTTGCCTTTTGTGTCCGGGGCAGCAGTATCTCTTTCGAATAACCCGCAGCCCCGACAGTCGGCCCTTACGGGCAATGTCACTGACATCTCTAGGACGATGTGATACATGAACCCGTCGTCGACACGGCCTGTCGTCGTCATTGGACGGACGGACGGCGAGCTAGCCCATCACTCACCGTCCACAGGCCCGCGTCTACGTTGGCCGGAAGCCATCACGAGGCCCCCGACGCCCGGAGCGTGTCCCGCGGCGGCTAGGACGAGAGAGGTTCTCTCCTTCTCACGTTCCGCTTCGCTATCATAACTGCTTCGCAGAAGGAGGCGACGCACAGTGTTCGGAATGATTATTTTACGAGCTACTTGTATTTTTTACATGAAAAATTTAATTTAAATGTAGGCAGGTACATGCATGTGGACTTATATGAGAGAAACACATGTATTATTAAGGATTGTTGTATTTATATAGTGTGTACATATATATATAGTCTTTAATAAATAAAAGTATTTTATTAGAGTTAACTTTAAGACATTTTTAAATAGGCGGCCCTGAAAAAGGCTTTCGGCTTTTGTCTACTCGCTGTCTGCCTCTTCGTCGGATGAGTGTGTCCTTTCAGGCGCTTCAGGCGCCTCAGGAGCTTTCAAAAGTCTATTGAACTTTTTGCAAATTTCGTTGTTTTTTTCAATTCACATTTTATTTATTTTCTCATAATACGAATTTATGTATGATTAAGAAATTGGTGTATATCATACCTGTGGATGTGGAACACGTGATGAAGCAAAAATTTTATTTAAAAACTCAAAAACTGTAGTAAGAACAGAACGTAAACACGTGCGATAAATAGCGGCTAACAAAAGCGACTGACCGGTATTGTTATCGCGTGGGATTGGAGCAGTGCTGAGCGGTGAACATTTCTCGGAATCGGCAAATTTTTCGTTTAATGAGTTGTATGACTAATAGTGTACCCTAATCACTTGCAAATTTCAATTTATATTGCCATGATGTTTGTACCTAAAGTAGCTCGTAATATAATCATTCCGAACACTGTGCGACGGCGTCCCATTCCTCCTCGTCCCAGACCATGACTTGCACCAGGGCCGGACGCGAGAGGTCGCCGCCGCCGATCGCCGCTACGAGAACAAGGCCTTCGCCCAAGCAGGACACACCTCCACATTGTGCTCCACTGTGTCCTCCGGTCGATCCTCGCAGTGGTAGCATCTGGGCGTTTCCTCAGGCCTGATTCGGTACAGGTACACACTGCTACACATCAGGTTAGACACCCTATATACCCATAACTACGCTACCAACACTACAGAGAATTGTAGGAAAGGGACTGCGCATTGTGCCATCGGCCAATCATAGCGTTTGCTCCTTTGCACCTACGCACACAGATGCATTTTTTGGCACACACATTTGCTAATTTCCCTCGTATTCAATTCAGTGTTCTTCTATCATTCTATGTTCGCACGGACGATTTTTGCGCACTGGATTTTCAACGCTCTGCCTAGCGCCGAGAGTCGGAAATTAAACAGTGTGTTTTCGACGCACTGGGATGCACTCTGTTCTTACGTCGTCGTGCTAACATAGGTTAACAGGCAAAGATAAACATTTTAATATGGAACAAGTATGTCCGGATTTAGGTTTACCCTGTAAAAGCCACATCTGGAAACAAACTCGAGCCTCCCTGTGTGCACTACTCACATACTTGTTCCAGCCAGGTACATATTTATTATATTTTTGTTTAGGTGCACTATAACTTATTTCCGCGCCCTTAGATAATATACTAACGATATTAAGGTACATTTTGTTAAGTAACAACTTATGGTCCTGACTGTTACATAATGTATCTGCACAATTAACAAATTCCGATGGAAAATCCAAGTCTCTAAGATTTAAATTACAATAATCATAATATTTTTCTATCTGATTTTGATCCCTTTCCCCCCATTTAACCCCACCACAAGCACGACCAAGATTAATCCGTTTAGGCAAAATAACATTAAAATTACATTGAACTGATAAAGGATAATGATCTGACCAGTAGCTATCATAAATAACGGACACATTTAGCACGGATGATCGCGCGGCGCTAGTTATTACACAATGGTCCAGCCACGACTGTGTACCGCTCACCTGGCACACAAACGTGTGTGAGTCACTCGGCAACAACTCCATATCTATACACGACCACGATTGTTCCGCACAGAAATCTAATAATTCTTTCGCAAATAAACCGCCAGGTTGCGAGTTGAAGTCACCAAGTATAAATACAGATTCCACACTATTGCTTTCAATTATTGCACATATTTCCCCAAGGCACTCAGAAAACAATGGCAGGTTTTCATTTTTGTTTGTAGGCATGTATACCGAAAACACTATAATTGAGCGCTCATGGTCAAGTTTTACCTTAATCGCCGCTAGACGCACACTACGACACTGTATAACAGACACCGACGGGAACGCAGATTTTCTCCACAGCAGAGCTACTCCTCCGTATGGCCTCCCAGTTAAGATTCCTTCAGACGTATCCACAGCGGACTTCCCCGTGTATGAAAAAGCGTCGTCAATATCACCCAGGAAGGGCAAGTCGTGGGGAAGCAGCCAGGTCTCCTGCAGTGCCACTATGTCCGCCGACCGGCAAAGTTTTTTCACACATTCAATTGATCTTTTGACACTTTTACAATTAAAGCTAATAAGTGTATTTTTGTCAACCATTAATATTTAAATTAGCCATAACCCGATAGTTATCATTTTCCACGGTAGAGGCGATACGTCGACCAAATTCTACAAAAGGGCGATTTATTACTCCCTCTGGCCAAAAGTCGTCAGTCAAAAAAGTATCTAGTTCACACTTAGGAACATACACCTTATAAGCATCATAATCTTTCATTGATTTCATGTTCATTTTCTCTAAGCGTACGTCAATGTTAGTCTTGCTCTTAACATAGGTTATGATGTCACACACGGACGTGTCCTTCGACACATTATAAATATAAAGAGGTACCTTACTGTCAGCCGCCTTGAACTTTGAGCCAGCAACAACCGTAGCTTTTCCAGTATTTCCCACAAAGCGATTCTGAAGCCTTTTTCTTTGCACAAGGGTCCATTTACTGTCCGGTTCTTGAGGTTTCCACTCACCTTCATGTAACACTTCGGAAAAACTTTTCTTTGTAATTTCACATCGATTGTTTTCAATCGGCGGAGCTGTGTGTATCGCGGTAACCGGTACTAGAGGCGGGTTCGCATGAGTCACCAACGGTGAAGGCGCGGGCGCCGGGCGGCGGCGACTGGCGAGCGATGTTCGGCTCACGATCAGCTGATTTGTATTCGAGCGGCCGCGGCCGTCCGTTACAACTAGCGCGCGGTGATTTTACACTACCCTCCGTTGATGCAATGTTATGCTGTGGAGACAATGCTGGAGGTCCACTCTCGTACTCAAAGCTCGATAACCTAGTTCTTCCGACACCTCGTCTTAGGGTAATATTATTAACAATTGACGCATTTTTAAGCGCTTCAATTTCCAATTCCAGTTCCTTAAACTTTTTCACTGTCACATATTCGTCACAAATACGTTGCATTTCGCCTCTCATTGTTACCAAGTCTTTTAGCAAGCGGGTAACATCTACGTGGTCAAATAATACCGGCGGCAATTTATGCAGATCTCGTGCTACGAAAGTAGGGATATCCTCTGGATCCGTCTCCTTGAGCACGCAGATGATGTCGTCGATATCCCGTAGCGTTTTCCCCTGTCGTTTTCTAATCTTCTTACGTTTTGTTGTCGATATGGAATCGAACAGTAAGTTTTTAGCGGCTAATATATCCGTTTCGTCGAAAGCACTAGCACAAATTTGACTAATACTTTGCTCGTCCATTACATCAAGCTTATTACAAATGAAAGCTAAAACCTCGTTGATCACCACATTACAACTTGCACATTTCACAGTGTTGGAAGCCATTATGAATAACGGCTCCCACCCGCGCAGTAACTGTACGTGCGAAATATGACTCGATACACGTGCGATGCCCGGCGCAAAGGTTATACGGCATAAAGGTTTAGCTTTCTAATGTTGAATTCTAGAACTTTCAAAGTTGACAGAGTCATTTTTGAATTAAATCGTAACAAACAAAAAATCTAATCATTCGTCTTTACTTCCCGGAGGCCAGAATCTCCACGTATTCTGCGTAATTATCTTGTCCCGCGGATATTTTTACATTGCAATATCTTCTAAGGTATTTGTTTAAACTATAATAATATAGAGTTAAGGGCACAAATATTTTATATTAAATTTCCGTTCTAACAAACACATTTATTTCGATATAAATGAATACCGTAAGGGTTAAATAAGCTTCACAAAAAAAAAAAAACCTAACAATTTAATAGTAAAAAATGGTTACAGTGAGTCAATCTTAAAAGATAGACATATATGCTGTGACTTTTTTTTAGAACTTTTAAAGAGGAACAGTTCCTTCACACATGTTATTAGCATAACTTAAACCATTGTCGCAGCGCACACAGCGGAAGCTATCAAAAAGGAATATCTTTTCCCATTTTTGCAACATTTTTCATTTATGCTCCGCTCCTATTTGTTATAGCGTGATGATTAGACTAAAGCTTTTCTCGATAAATGGACTATCCAACACAAAATATAATTATTGGAATATACACTGGTTGGAATTGAAAAATTATAAACATAATTTCAGAGTTTCAGAGTTTATAGCGTTCAAACAAACAAACTCTTCAGCTTTATAATATTAGTATAGATTGACAGGGCAAAGGTAAACTAAACTCACCTTCTTTTGTTTTTACTTAGTTATTTTGTAATTAAAATCGAAATTTGTTGTAATCATAAATTATTGTGAAACGAGAATATCTGCCGACAAACTGTTTTACAGTTTGGCAGACTTTTTATATTGTATTGGGAAACAGATTTTGAATAAATGAATAAAAAAAAAAAAAAAAACAAGGCCCAACCCAACGCAAAGATAATGAGAATAAATCAATTTAAAATAAACCTTAACTCCGCGCGGCGAAGCGCGGTTCTTGTCTGCTCTCGTGGCAGTTTGAAGGCTAACCGCGCGCGTCTCGCTTTGCATGCCGTTTTCAACCGCATGTCATAGGAGTTAAGCTTTATTTTAACGGCACGGTTGGCGCAGTGGCTAAGCGATTGGACTGCTGCGCTGCGTGTCGCGGGTTCGATCCCCGCACGGAACAAATATTTGTATGACCTGCAGATAGTTGTTTCGGGTCTGGGTATTTGTGTATGTGAGTTTATATGTTTGTGAACGCACCCACGATACAGTAGAAATTCCTAGCAACGTTTTAAAAAAAAAATGGAAAAAAAATGAAATGATTACCTATATTTTTATAGGCTATTGCGTGCCCGCGCCCGCGATATTCAAGCTTAAGCTTTTTACAATTTGCAGGTCATTGTTAGGTTGAATATTGATCAAAATATGATTCACGACTTTAACAAAATTTGTATTATTATAGTTATAAGTAAGAACTATTCCAATTAATCAAAATTTGAATTACGCGGGTCTCAATCTACGCAATCACCTCAAAAATAAAGAAATTAATGTTTCAGGTTTTTTAATACATCAATGTGTTTCAGTGATTTTATAAAAGCAGTGCAGCAGTGGCGGTAAAAAATGGGGTGAGAAAAGTGTGAAAATACGTTTTAAAGTTAAATCTATGAAACATTTTGTTATAAAAATTTATTGAAATGGTATGGGTGGACGGTGGTGTCGGTAAAAAAATAGGTAGATGAAGACCCGACATGCTGTAGATTTCCAAATTACCAATCCGCATGCGAACCGCAAGCGCAAAGTAGGTATAATAATTATAATTATACCTATAATATATGTTAGAATCAGCCTTGAATGTTTTCACTGTTGGGATACAGGCCTCTTCTCTGTGAGACGGAGTGGGCGGTAGTCCACCACGCTGGCCCAGTGCGGGTTGACAGATTTTATTTTTACTCAAAATAATGCGCCTGCTTTGTTTCGATCCCACGTTACCACTAGGCCACCACTGCTCTCACTGATTTATCATCATCTGCCAAGCCTTTTCCCAACCATGTTGGGGTCGGCTTCCAGTCTAACCGGATGCAGCTGAATACTAGTATTTTACATATAGCGACTGCCTCACACACAACCCAGTTCATACTACGATAATACGCACAGAACAGATAAAAGAATAATACGATTGGTAAGTAATACGATCGATACCCTTTGGTAAGACTGGTTGTCAGACTTTCAGGTCACTGACTACCTGTAACGGCTGCCAAAGATCTATGACAGCCGGGTCCAACAACAGCTTAACGTGCTTTCCGAGGCACGAAGAAAACGTATGAAATGGGCGGTCACCCATCCACAGACCAACCTAGGCAAGCGCGGCTTAACCTAAAGATTGACCCGAGTAGCAGTTACTATTAATTAAGCCACTGCTCTCACTGACTAACATAGGTAATATAAATGATAATAATAAGAGCTTGAATGTATTAGTGAACACTAATACACAGAAGCGCAGCCGAAATCGAAAAAAAACAACTCGCAATAATACGAGCTCAACTTGCTAACAAAATATCTTTTAACGTTTACTTATACATGTTATGCATCTATAGGCATAGTAAAGTATTGCCGCTTGCACGCGCTCCCGCATTCCTGACGTGCGTAAGTGAGACGAAATTACAAAAATATATCGCACCCTATCGCACGATTCGCAGCGTTCAACTTCTAGTAGTCCAAAGTCCAAACAGTCTAGGTTGATGTGTAGCCGTGTGTACCTCCCGAAACATCCGTGTCCCGTGAGGACCTGCGTCAGACGGAAGGTGAAAAAAAAGGGTGCCGTGGCGCCACTCTAGCTACTCCTCAAAGAGGGGACTTATTATGATGTGACACCCTTAAACTAACTAATTACTAGAAATTACAATTTAACACTGGGCACAATGACTCTGTTACAGTTTGGGGTCGTCCTTGCACCGCGAACTCCACAGCGATCAGACACCCACATGCGGACGTCCTCGCTATGAGCTTAAAACATCACGACTCTAGATCACGCTGTAGGTGCGGGCAGACTGGTAAGTAGGTCGTGTGATGTTATCAGTTACCACTGGCGCTCGGGTTATGTATTTGACCTGTATTTATGTATGCACCCACAGAATAGATAAATTTTATCTATTCTGTGTATGCACCTATGTTGTATGCAGGCGCGTATTTTGAAATTTGGCGCCCCGGGCCAATAACTTTTGTCGCCCCAGAAGTCAAGAAAAATACCATAAAATTTTCTTTTTGCTTTTTTTTCTAGGGCAGTTTCGAGTAAGTAGTTAATCAATGAGTCGTAGAGCTTGGAAACAACCTCAACGTCTGTGTCGACCCCAGTTTCGTGGCATGCGTTTTTGCCGCCGGGAGTCCACCCTAATTTCGCCGCCCCTTCTAATTTCATTATTAGCCAAGAAAACTAGCTAAAATTCAAAATACTTTTGCCGTTCCGAAAATAAACAAAAACAGCTAACGAGCTCAAACAATTTTGACAAATCGGATAAGTTACATCTTGTTTCAACAATTCATATGATAGATATTTTTTTTACGAAGTTATGCATGATTCAGACTGGAGGGCAAATGTAAGAGCGAGCGGAGCGAGCTCGAAAATTTTTGCCGCCTGCCTCGGAAACGTAACTGCCTTTTCTTTTTAACGTTCAAAAATATACTTAACTTACTATTACTACTAATAATAATAATATGTCGCAGATCGCGTAATGGAATGTCAAGCGTTTATCATAATTTTGATTTAGTTCAATTAATTTAATTTTTGGTCTGGCAATGCTTGAGTGTGTTTAGTCGGATAAAGTTATCGTTTGTCATTTTTGATGTTAATAAAAAGGCGGTAGACTTGTGCAGTTGACACATTCAGATTGAAATCATGGTGACGAACGGTTGACTTGGCTAACCTCACTACATTCCATTTTATTTGATTTAAATCTGAAAACCGATATTCAATCCTTTGTTATTTTTTTAATTGTAAAGTGTTTTGGACGGTAAAGTTTAGTGTACCGAACAGTGCCTGTGTGTTATTTCACGTTAGACTCCACATTCCATCATGACCGACCAACAAATCAACGAAGACAGGTCTCATCTGTCGTCATCAGAAGTGCGATGTGACTCAAACGCCCTACATAGTGTAAGTGACAGTGCTAGCCAGGAAAAGTGTGTGTAAAGACAATGCGCGTGCGTCTGAAAGTAACAGAAACGGAAAAGTGGCGTTTTCGTTAGCGCAGCAAAAACAAAAACTTTATGACTATTGCTCTGATGCGCGCCTACCGTATAAAACTCTGAAAAACGGAATAACGACAATCGTGCTTGGTTGGCAACAGCAATAGCAGACATGTGTGTTATCGATACGAATAGTCAAGTGTTACGTATGTGGTGAGGAAAGCCAAAAGGTTTCCACGGTTTACTAGAGAAGAGACAGCAAGACTGACAGAAGACCTCACTCCTCGTCTTCTCATGGAAGTACATCATTTGTTCCGGCGAAGTCCAAGGTCAGCTCCGTCACCTGCCTCCGTGCAGGAGCCGAGGCCACTACGCGAACCGTTGTCCAGCAGCGGCCCAGGGTTCCGGCAGCGGCGGCACTGGTGGTGGCGCTGGTGTAGCTCCTGAACAACGCCGAGTGGACTTGTGCGTAGTAAATGCGCATAAAGGTATTCTCCGTCACTGTGGTGAGTCTTTTAGTTTTTGTTATGATTCTGGAGCAGAGTGTTCATTAATGAGAGATTCTATTTTGTGCAAATTTAATGTTGAGCGTAATTATTATAGTGTCTTTACTATTACGGATATAGGTCAAACTTCCGTGAATAGTAACCTGAACATTTTAGCTAATGTTGACATTGGTAACATTAGTTTGGATATTGTTTTTCATGTTTTACCTGATGAATACCTTCAACATGACATAGTGATTGGACGTGAAATTTTGATTAATGACTTGGTAATTAACATGACGTCTAGAACTTTAAAATAATACCTAATGTGAATACCGTAAATATAGAGTCGAATATAGAGTCGAATATAGAGTCGAATATAGAGTCGAATATAGAGTCGAATATAGAGTCGAATATAGAGTCGAATATAGAGTCGGATATAGAGTCGGATATAGAGTCGGATATAGAGTCGGATATAGAGTCGGATATAGAGTCGGATATAGAGTCGGATATAGAGTCGGATATAGAGTCGGATATAGAGTCGGATATAGAGTCGGATATAGAGTCGGATATAGAGTCGGATATAGAGTCGGATATAGAGTCGGATGTAGAGTCGGATATAGAGTCGGATATAGAGTCGGATATCGAGTCGGATATCGAGTCGGATATAGAGTCGGATACAGAATACTGGTTAAGTGTGGACTGTGTGTGTGTACTGGTGGTTCACTTGCTGGTTAAGCAGTGATGCAGAGTACTGGTTAAGTACTATAGGTACACTCGCTGGTTAAGCGTGTTGTGATGAGCTTTCGCTGGTTAAGCGTTAGTTGTGTAATCGCTGGTTAAGCGGATTACGTTGAGCTTTCGCTGGTTAAGCGTTAGTGATTGAATCGCTGGTTAAGCGTGTGGATGAGCTTTCGCTGGTTAAGCGTTAGTAATTGAATCGCTGGTTAAGCGTGTGGATGAGCTTTCGCTGGTTAAGCGTTAGTAATTGAATCGCTGGTTAAGCGTGTGGATGAGCTTTCGCTGGTTAAGCGTTAGTAATTGAATCGCTGGTTAAGCGTGTGAATGAGCTTTCGCTGGTTAAGCGTTAGTAATTGAATCGCTGGTTAAGCGTGTGGATGAGCTTTCGCTGGTTAAGCGTTAGTAAATGAATCGCTGGTTAAGCGTGTGGATGAGCTTTCGCTGGTTAAGCGTTAGTAATTGAATCGCTGGTTAAGCGTGTGGATGAGCTTTCGCTGGTTAAGCGTTAGTAATTGAATCGCTGGTTAAGCATGTGGATGAGCTTTCGCTGGTTAAGCGTTAGTAGTGTAATCGCTGGTTAAGCGTGTTATGTTGAGCTTTCGCTGGTTAAGCGTTAGTTGTGTAATTGCTGGTTAAGCGTTAGTGGGTTATTATCGCTGGTTAAGCGTTATTATTATCACTGGTTAAGTGATAGCATTTGTCACGCTGGTTAAGCGCTGTACTGGAGTTTGGTTCACAATCAATTGAGCATTAAACGTATTACTCACACGGTTTAATTTGACCTAATTATTTTTGTGATGATGTTCCCTGACGTGGGTCAGGATAGCCGAGTGATCTAGTTACTTTTCTGGATTATTTGTCTCTTAAGGTACCTCATCCCACGAGGTCGTGTGAAGGTCAGAGATGGCCGTGTCGCAGATCGCGTAATGGAATGTCAAGCGTTTATCATAATTTTGATTTAGTTCAATTAATTTAATTTTTGGTCTGGCAATGCTTGAGTGTGTTTAGTCGGATAAAGTTATCGTTTGTCATTTTTGATGTTAATAAAAAGGCGGTAGACTTGTGCAGTTGACACATTCAGATTGAAATCATGGTGACGAACGGTTGACTTGGCTAACCTCACTACATTCCATTTTATTTGATTTAAATCTGAAAACCGATATTCAATCCTTTGTTATTTTTTTAATTGTAAAGTGTTTTGGACGGTAAAGTTTAGTGTACCGAACAGTGCCTGTGTGTTATTTCACGTTAGACTCCACATTCCATCATGACCGACCAACAAATCAACGAAGACAGGTCTCATCTGTCGTCAAATATATTTTTTATTGGAACAAAAACTCAGTTTACAAAAACTCTGTGTTCGAAAACAACTGCATTAGTATAAAACTGTGCCGCAGTCATTAACGCCCACCTCCAAAAAGTCGAGGCAAAAGCAAAGCTTTATTAGCTTTGCAAAATGAAAATAGGAATAACGACTAAGAATAAAATTATAAACTAAAAATTAAAACTAAAAATAAATACAAGAGATAAAACTTAAAATTACTCATTTACAATATTTCCACTACGTGTTATATTTTACACATGAGATTGTGTGTGTATTGTATATGTTTTGTGTGTGGAGTGTATGTGTCTGTGTGTGTGTGTGTGTGAGAGAGTTGTGAGTTTGCGCATTTTATACATATAGGAATAGGACATCTTCATCATCAGACGGGAGTTCAATCAAGTTTTCACATAATATGTTTCTACATCTTCATACGTGAGTGAGTACTAATGCATTGAGGGACTGAATTGGACAATGAAGAAAACTCGGTGGCAAGAGCGAGCGAAGCGAGCTAGAAAATTTTAACATTCCAGATAGGTTAAATTTTCTTTTTACCCAAAATAGCAAGCAGTGGGCGGCAGATTAGAAGGATATAGTGCTTGTTTACTTGCTTTTTGGGGCGGCATATGGCAGATTGGAATATATACGTAAGGCTAATTCGAAAAACCGCCCCAGGGTGGCGAGAAAAATAAGCCTCTGCTTGGTTGTCCTTATTTGTACAACGTCGTACGCCTGGTTTTGTTATGTAAACTTGAATTGAGATTGTTAAGAAAATATAAAAAAAAGATGAGAATTAAAAGTGGAATGAATGGCGCCAAAACCAAAACAAAATGTAATCGGCCAGGGGCGGCTAGGCGGCTATGCCGCCCCTGGCTTACTGGCGCCCCGGGCCATGGCCCGGATGGCCCTAGGGTAAATACGCCCCTGGTTGTATGTATGTATGTCCGGTTCTTTGTTCCCTCATAACTCATAAAGGTAATATGAACGGCTTTGGATAAAATATACGTCGTCTGATTTGTCTTGGTGGCGCGCAAAGACATTCAAATATTACTAGCTGTGGCGCGACTGTTACTGATACATCAAAATGAAAAAAGAACCTCATTTTTTTTTCATTTCTTTGTGTGGCCCGTATCAAAATGAAGGATTTTAAAAGAAGAGTACACAAACATAATTATACAGTACCTAAACATATCCATTAGACTGGTCTTCGCCTGATTTCCTAACTAAAGAAAACTATCTTTGGACATAAAGAAACAGATAGTTTCAATTGGTATGCCAAATTCTAAATTTCTAATACTGCTCTAGCAGATGACAAAATAGTTTCTAAAGCTCTTGTAACATTTATCACAGTTATTTTATCCGTAAGTAATGTAACTCTGTCATACTGTAAAGCCAGTGATTAATTGCATTAGGCTGGACTGCAACAACGCTGAAGACGAGACGAAAAGAGACGCTGTCCTGAGTCGGATAAACTCTCTGAGGGGCACGCAATGACCCATTTTATAGATCACTAACGCCATCTAGTAAAATAATTCGTAATCATTTAGTTCCTTTATTTATATCCCGAATAATCATGGCGGCCATGACACCCGAGCGTTTACATAACGTCTGACTGTCGTGTAAAGCTGTCGTGGAATGTAGAAGCTATTATTTTTTGTATGGTACTTTGTTTTTACCCGACTGCGGTGAAGCCCAAAAGGAGGGTTATTATTTTTATTTTACACAGCCTTGTAAATACTTCAATGTGAATGTTTTTTTTTAATATTTTTATTATTCAAAGGTCTAATAATTGTTAGTATTTTTCTTTATAAAGATCACAACGAACCTTGCTACTTTTTATATTATATTTTTTAAATTAACTAAAAATAATAATTTCATTGTATTAAGTCATGTACGGTGTACACTTGGTTGTCACGGTCGTCCTTATTCTAAAAACTTTCAAAACATGCCGCTAGATGGCGTTGTGCCGATGACGCGTCTTTCTGAATCGCGGTGTTAAGATTCTCCGCGAGTGAATGACACCCGTCGGTTTTATGAGTTCGAGTTAAGACCTTACTTCATAGGATCATTTCTTTAGTAAGCTCTTCTCGAGACTTTCACACTATGTGAGTCCTCACAAGTCACGTTGATGAGACGTGGCGCGGTGCCCTGAGCGTGAGGCGGGCGGTGGTAGACCTACCAGTTACCACCAGCCCTCGATGATCGTTCACTCCCTTCGCAAGAGGGGAGCGTGGGGTGTTGTCGCTGTCTGAGTGGCATTTTTAAACCTTATTAATTACTATTTTACTAGTACTACATAGTCATACATAATGTAACAATACCATCATTAGGTTTATGTTGAAACGTTCGTGATACGAAGTTAAAAAAACCGTTTAAAAACGGGCTACGCTCAGTGTAGGGTTCCGTAGTAATAATTCTTTTTTTGTTTGAAAAAAGATACGTTCAGGCAGGATAATAAATAATTATGTACCTAAACGAAGTTAAAAAAATGCTTGCTTACGATTATACTACAAACTTAGTCCAGAAATTATTTTGTACAACTTTTTGTCTTTTTTGTACTTACTAAAACTGTTTTCATCCAAGTTTAAATGATTTTCCTAGAAAGTCCTTAGTTATATAAAGTTCTACTTTTCAGATTTTTTTCATATTTTCTAAACTTATGGTTCAAAAGTTAGAGGGGGGGGGGGGGGACAGTTATGATTTTAGTAAACCCCTATTCATTTTTAAATACCTTTCCAACAATATATCACACGTTAGGGTTGAAATTTAAAAAAAAATCACTTCCCACTTTACATAAATAGGGGGGGCTACCTAATAAAACATTTTTTACCACTTTGTCGGCGTGATTGATACACATATATTGGTACCAAATTTCAGCTTTCTAGTGCTAACGGTCACAGAGATTAAGCGAGGACGGACAGACAGACATGACTACGGAACCCTAAAAAGGGGCCTTAAAAATTAGATCTGCAATATTATAGTGCATGGGGTCTAAAATGGCCACTTTAGCAGATCAGAATCGTTGTAGCTCCTCAATCTAAATATCTGAATTGAGGAGGCACCTGGAACGCCCGTCGGGGCTGCGGGTTTTTCAAAAGAGATACCGCGGCCTCGTCTTATAGGGCTAAAAGGAACATGGGTGATGGTTTTTAGTCAGTAGAAGTCTAACACTCCCTACCGCTCTGTCTAGAGGGGGAGGAGTTATTTGATGATTTTTCTCCAAAAAATAAAACACAAAAAAGTGAAAAATAAAAAATCAGCTTCTGAAGTCGGTGACTTTTGTTTGTTTGATTGCATGTTTTTGCCACCGACTTCTGAAGCTGATTTTTTATTTTTCACTTTTTTGTGTTTTATTTTTGTCGAAGTCGGTTTTATTTTTTGTAAAAAAGTTTTTATTTTTCACTTTTTAGTGGTTCACATGTGCTTACCCCTTCACAACGTACCGGCGTGATGTTATGTTATGAACTGGTGTAAACAATAGACAGTCATGAGATTTCAGCAATCCCAGTCCATTTGCTACATGAAGCAAATAACCAGTGGAGAGCGCGTGCGGGGGCTACCGCGGGCGCCAAACACACGCTATATCAAGCGTACGCGGCGAAATTTTGCTCAGTCGCAAAAATTGTAGGCTAACGCACGAACGTCACGCGCTCCCGTTTTGAAAGCATTTATTACGAAAAATAATGCCTAGTTCGGCAATTAAATGGTGTGGAAAGTGTACTACAACTTCAAGTTACACAACAGATGGGATAACATTGCACAGTTATGTGGTTTTCTATTCAATTTGATCAAAACAATGAAAAAAGAATCATATAATTGCTGTCTCTTTCTGGTACACTGATTTGCACTAATGCAGTTGTCTCTTTCTTTCATGATAGTGATGTTCGAGTTCGCAGTATCGCGACGGTTTATGGTATCGATATAATTTAAAATATAAGTTCTTAAAATACCTTACATTTTTTAGTTTAATTATTGCTATATTTTCAAATATGCTTATATTCCCTTGGCTTTACTCGCAAATGTGTATAATACTGGCATAAACTTGTACATAACAGTAAAAAATTTAAGTGTATGATATCTCTGCCTGCCTTTTACACAAAATTTAGACGCGTTGCTTGGAATCTATTTGAATCATTGCAATCCTAGAAAAATATGTTTTTTAAAATGTTTTTATATAGGCCAGTGTAGGTATGGAACAGACGTTATCAATTTTAGTTTTGGAGTAAAGGTGGCCAATACGCGCATCGGCATGTGAACACATTGCTGGCAGTGGCGTGCGTGCAGAAAAACGGAGGCAAAGGCCTATGAAAAATCTGACACGATAGGGATAAAAAAAAATTGGTTGGATTGTGTAGCCTAGCTATGGAACGAGGACTTAATTTTTTTTATTACCAATTTTATTGCAGTATCGGGTTAACCTGCGCCATATACACCATTTAGGGTCCGATAAGCATGGTCCTACGATGCACCGTTTCCGAGTTATAAGTCAAACAATTATCGATATCGATACTTTTTCAATTACTTTTTTGGAATCCCTAGAGAATGAGTTGTCATTTGGTTGTCAGTTCGTCAACCAATCACAGAGTTTGAAACGTACCTCTCCCCCCGCAGTATATTAGTGACTTTGATTTAGAACAAAAACGTGCCCATACTTTCTCCACTGGTTATGTGCTTCATGATTTGCTATCATTAATTGAGGAGTTCCGTTGCCTATCTCCGAAGTTCTTCATCACCTTTGTAGTGAGTACAGGCGTGATATTATGTTGTGTGATGGCGTAAACAATGCTTTGATATGCTATAGCAACAATCGCGGTTAATCTGCTGTTATTTATTGAAGAGTTCCCCCGATTTCTACAAGATCCCATCATCAGATATTGAAATGGTGACAATGGGACCACACGGGAAGCACCAGCTTTCAAATGAAAAAAGAATCATGAAAATCAGTTCACCCAGTCGCAAGTTATGAGCTAACAAACATAAAAAAAAATACAGTCGAATTGATAACCTTCTCCTTTTTTTAAAGTCGGTTAAAAAAAGGAGGCACCTGGAACACTGAAAATATTTTTTTAAATAAAATATAGCACCATACACAATACAATTTTGTCAAAAACATTAATTAATTAATAATATGCTTTCCGTGTTCCAGGTGGCTCCTCAATCTAACATCTGAGTTGCGGAACTCAGATGTTTAGATTGAGGAGCCACGTTTACGTTGAGTAAGGCAACAGTCAGGGCTGTGGTGCGGGTTGTTCGAAAGAGATATCGCGGCCTCGACACAAAGGGCTAAAAAGGAACATGGGTGGTTTTTGGTCAGTAGAAGTCTGACACTCCCTACCGCTCTGCCCAGAGCGGGAGGAGTCATTTGATGAATTCCCAACCTACAAAAAAAAAAAGGCAACAGAAAGTGCACCTGTTCCCGGGCACACACCTTATGCACTATAATATTATCTCCCTCGTTGATGACTAATCTCCGCTGAGATGGTGTTTGTTCAGACTATGTTGTCCACACGCCAAAAAAGTCAAGATTCATCAGCCCACAGGTATCCACTGCTAGACCTAGGCTTCCTCAATCGCACGCCGCTAACTTGATTCTCAGCAAAACTCATCCAATTTCTACCAGCCACCCTGCGATGATCGCCTCTCCACCAAGCTCTCCACTGTTCTCCAAGATAGCCCGCGAAATTCGATTTTCTTACATTTATATCAACCACTCCGGTTCCATCAGATCACCTCGTTCCTTATGCGATCCTTCAGAGAAGAAAAACAGTCAATGCTCTATTTCATTGTAGGCATGCAGCGAATTCAGCAAACGCTAATTAAGTACCTATTCGTATTTGGTCCGCATACGAAGGAGAACAGCGGTGGCCGTGGTGGCGGTTCGAACCCAGGCATGCGGATTAGTTTTGTGTATTCTTTTTCATCACCGCTGCTCTCAGAACTGTGAAGGAAAACATCGTGAGGAAACCAGCATGTCTTAGAATAAAAAAAATCGAATACATGTAAAATCTACTAACCCGCACTGGGCCCGCGTGGTGGATTATAGCCCATCCCTCTAGAGAGGAGGCCTGAGTCCCTGCAGTGGGAAAATCATAGGCTGATGATGATGTATCACTACTGTAGGTACATAAAGTTTAAATAAATAATAAAGGCGAAAAACTTATAGTTGGGGGAGGGGTTCAGAATGATGAACTTATTTAACTGAATATATTATGTAATTAAGCGTTTGTGCGTACTTATTCCATCCTGTATGTGTATATCATGGTGGTGTTGGCAGCACCGTTTGCGAAATTTTAAATGTTGGATACTTGGATACGAAATAAAAGACAAAAGATATTTTTTATAATTTTATCTTGAGGTGTAAGTTTATTCGCATTTAACAATGTTTCATACAAATTTCCTCATTTTGTACACACCTTTCTTCGTTTTGTTTTCGTAGTTATTATCTTTTATAAAAGTTGTTTCTCTAAATTTTAACATGTCGTCATGTCTGTTCCCTATATCTAATTCGCTTCACCACTGTTGTTAAACCATGTAATAATAACAGAGGATTTACTAAGGCAAAGTATTAGGAGGAAAGTAAAATAGTTACTGCGGACTAATAGATTTAAGAAATAATAATTATACAAAATTATTGTGTTTCGATTAACACGGAATGGGCCCTTATCTCGTAATATCAGCCTTCCCATCGTTCGACGTGGCACTTAAGTATAACATAGAGTTGGGCTAGTGCCGCTACAGCCGGACAGACCGGCTACGTATTACTAGACATTGCACACATCGCACTGGTATCAGTGGACTCCAAGCCAGTCCACGGGGCTGCCAGTTACACCTAATAAGAAAATTCGTTACTAAATTACTAAATCACTTTAAAATCAATTCAAAATGTACATTATTCATCTTATCCATGTAAACAAATCTAATCTGCTACAAAAAATTAGCAAATTTAAATACAACGATCACCTAGTCCGTCTATTATAAAATTAATCACTTAAGTATTAGAAACACAATAGTGAGAGTGTATGTTGCGCTGCCAGCTGCAACTCACTTGTGATATCGTTTATTATGCCTTCTAGTGTACATTCAACGAATGAATAGCGAAACATATTGCGTTGACACATTAAAACTAAAAAATTGACTGTACATTTTATATTTAATATGTAAATATTTGTACATATTGCACTCTGAAGTAACAAAATTATTAAGAAACATCTGTCGAAACGAAGAATATATACGCAGAACAAAAATATCGCAGTAAATACAAATTCAAAGTAAATAGCAATCACAATGTTCGTAGCTCGTACACTAATCTAAGTCCCTATGGCTTACAAAGCTTACAAAAGATAAATACAGAGGTCATTTACAAAAAATATACTTCTACCCAAATAATATAAAAATAACAACAGCCATCTGTACTTTCTTAGATGAATAAAATTAAACGTACATATGTCAAACATATGACAATAGAATCTAAAGGTACCTATGTACAAAGTTTAATGGACACATAGCAGACTTCATCGAATCCACCATATTTTATTTTTTAGACTGGACGTGCCACGTTTGGTCACTACAATACTCAGTGCTTCCGAACAATATGAACTAAAATATAGATCAAAGGCGTTGAAGGGCAACAGCTGTGCCAGACCCGCTCCCCGCTCCCCGCCCACCCGACATCCACTCTATCCGCCTGGTGGTGCATGTACCGTATCGTATCTCTTTCACTGTAACATCTCGTCAAGCGATATAAACTTATTATCTTACTAATGTTCCATTATCAGCTAAGACACAAATTATATTAGGGTATCTCATTAATTATTACTTTCTCATGTGAGATTATTACATACTTAATAAATCTATTACAATTTCGAAATTGAATAATATGTATCAAATACGACCGGCTGTGCACCGACAGAAGCCGAAGACTATGAAGCTAGTTATGAATCTACGCGTCGAATGATGTATAACAATTACTTATCGAATGGCAGTTATATTTGTCACAAACTGGAGATGCGGATGCGAACCTCGCCCACACCTCAGTTATAAGGCAACGTATCGTAGCGTAAGATATTAATGAATGTTCACTCCTATCCTACGGTTCACAACTCAAACATTTATCAATAGAAAAACCCGCTATATCACGCATACAAGATCGCACCATGCAGTAATTACACGTTTATAATGGCAGTGTGTTTGTTATCAATACGCCCCTATTTCGGCAGAGACTCTTAAGACACTCCAGTGACGTTTGTGCTTCGTTTGCTATTTTAGAAACGCCTAATGCTACTATAAAATTATACAATATGTAAATCGAAAAGATCATTTACAAGCGGCCTAGCGAACGGTCCGCGGTGCAAGCCCGATCGTCTCACACTGATTTTATACGTATATTAAGAAATGCATTTCCAAAACTCCAAACACATGTATTATGTAAATATACAACACACTTAATGGCATGTAAAGAAGACACATTCAACACGCACCAAACAGACACTAACGTTACTTATTTAACGATTAAATTTTATGGATGATGTCGCAAGCCATGACGTGCGATGAGCGTGAAACACGATACCGGAGTGCTGCTGTGAGCAGACAGACAGACAGAGGCTTCGAGACGGACACTGCAGTATCTACTATGAAAGGAACGCGTCGAACTGAGCTAATCAACGAAACGTAGCTCAGAACGGAAAACACGCTTAACGTATTCTTTAACAACGCTTACCGGTAATTGAGATCGATTAATTTTATGTTCTATATACTATGATTGCCCTCTCATCAACAATGTAGGTACACGATACAGGTAACGCGAAATAAGGCATTTCGTATGTGAGTCATGATGAATGACGCTGACGGGCAGTTTCTTTTGTGTGTTGAATAAGTAGTATTTATTTATGTATAATAATGTGTTCATATTGCTACGAGGTCCTTACTGTATGTACTGGCGGCAGACAGGTTCGGTTCACGTTGCGTGCATGCCATCTATCAACATGTTTACACTTTAGTGTCTACACCAATATTGTTCCCATAGAGTAAGCTCGGCCAAATCGATACTACGTCGCTATTACTTTTATATTGAAGCCATAGAATAGAGGTAATTCAGCTGCCATTTTGTACTTTTCATAATATACATAGAATTAAAGGAATGTTGTATCTAAACAATAAAATAAATACTTACAAAGATTAAGGTTTTAATTTTTAGGCTCTACCGTTTATTCCATACCTACGTTACAGCTGCCTTAGGACACGCACGCAATGTCAATTCAACTCATAAGTAGAATGGTATTATGTACATAATGTTAGGACCAGAAAGAATAACTGGGGTTATGCCAAACCTGTCTCCGTTAACCTAAGCGTATTGTGACACAAGTCTATTTCACGTATGTCTAATTATTTTAGTGTTTTTATGAACGTAACCTTAAATTGCACAGACATTTAAATTATTACCTCAGTATCTAAGCTTTAAGTGTATGGTGTGTTCGTTTAGATACTAAAGTCGTGTGATATTATCCGTATGGTGAACGTACTACCGCGTTCACTAACGGTCAACCATTTTTCAACTTTATTAATCAAGTCTTAAGGATGAATAGTGGTTGACCGTCAGTGAGCGCGGTTGTACACCGTATAATATTGTGGCCGAGTGTCTAACGCCCAAATACTCAAACATCACTCAATTTTAAGTTGCACTTAAATCTCATGCTGTCTTTGTTACTTTAACGCAGAGTGACAGAGATAGCAGGAGTTTTGAGGGTTACTTTTAATTGAGTGACGTTTGAGTATTTGGGTGCAAGTCAGTTAAAACACTCACTAAACAGAGAAGAGGCTTGCACGTGTGTAAGCTATCGACGACGTGCAGTTTGTATTGTAATAAGACGCACTTATATCAGCCTACGGTAGATAATCAACATGTTATAAATGTAATCACAGCAATAAATTATAATTACTCATTTAGTTGAGGGACGCGGGCACAGGACGATGGAACATGAATCGGAACTAAACGGACAGGACACGATAACACGCCTCACATAAACTATATATAAACAAACATGTCGTAGATCACCACGAGGACGTGGACACAGCGGACGACTCCTACAATATCATAATATCGTCAAAAAGTTCATCAACGTATTATTGTTAATTTGGTAAATAAACATAACTATCAACGGTTCACCCAATGGAAACATCTCTTCATATATTACTTTGTCTCTAACAACTCGTAACGTACGTACGTATGTGTAATTTAGGAGGTGTACTTATCGAACGAAGTCTTATCATACAGTCGTATCCGAGTGACCAACTCAGTATCCAGTCGTAAACGAAATAAATTCGGAGCCGCGGCGGCCGTCGGTCGAGCTAGACCGGCGACGGCGCGGGCCCGTAACGATCAACACTAATATAATATATTCTCCAAACGTTCAACAACACATATATTCACTAATCTCTCGCACACATCGTCGTCGGTCACCGAATACGTACGAAATCGGGTAGGGGTGTACCCTCTTAAGTGTTAAATTCGTCCTTATAAATAGGTTGATCACGTCCGACGTCAGTGTCCGTGCACTTCACTAAAACTAGCCAGTCTATGAGCGTTCTCTCCTGAGGGCCGGGCGCTGGTGGTGGGCCGCGGCGGGGCCCGCGCGGGGCCGGTGGGCCGCGGCGGGCGGGGCCGGTGGGCCGTGGCGGGGCCCGCGCGGGGCTGGTGGGCCGCGGCGGGGCACGTGCGCTAGACGCGCGCGGCCGGCGGGCGGCGCGGGGGCTAGAGCGCCGCGTCGTTGGCCGGCGTCGCGGCCGCATTCGACACGTCCGCCACGTCCCAGATCTCCTCGAGGAACGGCGGCAGCTTCCTGTTCTTCAGCTTCAGCGAGATGCACATGTTGGAGTTCTGCATGCCGAGGGTCCGGAGCTCCGTCAGTATCCCCAGGATCTTGCCGAAGACCACGGCGCAGCGCGGCGACGCACTGTTCTGGTTCAGGATGTACACCCGCAGTGTGTTCAGGTAATATCGCTGGATCTCCTCCACCAATAAGGGTTGCTCGAGCCCAGGCCGGTCTGAAATCAAACGAGTTCTTGTTATTTTTTGTCACTATGTGGAGCGGTTTGATCTGTCAGTGAACGAAACATCAATTCTATTTTCAAAATAGTAAGTATTATGTAGCAGCTCACCTGAGAAAATGACGATGGCCGTAAGCAGCGCGTAGTGCACATTGTCCATCATCATGGAGTACATGCACCGACAGAAGTGCAAGAGATCTTCGATGACGTAGGCCATGCCTGCCTTACGGTAGTTGTCGCGAGTGTACGCCTGGTTATTCGCGAACAGTACGCTGTCGGTGGCCGCGTCGTACCGCCGAGCCACTCTGAGCATCATCACCTCACTTGAGCACGCCTGGAAGGTAGAAAAAGGTTTGTGTTAGTGAGGTCAAAATAATATAGTAAAAACTGACTTTTGGGCAGTAATTAAATTAAAATCATGTAGATCTTGAATTGATTCGATTATATTATGTTCATATTTTTTTTTTGTTTTAGTGATTTATATTCATAAAAGAGCATGCATTCCACGATAATCTCTATGGTTTCCGGGTCAACAAGTAGTTGGTATGTCAAATATTAAACAGTCTTGTCTATGGTTGTTCCTTACCTTTAATAACGTGATCTGATCCGACTGCGAGATCTTGGCGAAGCCTGGTAGGCCTTTAGCGAACTCCACGATGAGCTGCACCGTGAGGATCGTCATCTCGGTGATCTGCCTGAACGGCATGTCCGACTCTTCTTCGTCCTCGTCCGACTGCCAGGTCTGAAAGTGATAGATATCATAAACGATATAATACAGATTAAAACAAGAATGTTACTGAGGCTGTGTCAACGAAACTTACGACAACGTCTTTGAAACTTAAAAATCAGCTTAGTACTATGTTAGTTAGTACCAAATTTTTAAAAAAAGTGACGTTGTTGTACTCATAGCTCATACATAGCTACGGTGTATTTAAATGCCAATTTGAACAGTAAGATTCTTATTTTATTATAATTTTGAAAATATGGTGGGTTTTAAAATCATACAGCTAAAAGCCGCTCTCGTTTATTATTTATTTTTCGAAATTCGAAAAAGTACCTATTTTAGAAAAAGCCATGGGCAAAAAGTTCGGTTCATAGTTTTAATTTTAGAAACTACTAAACCGACTTTATGGCCTCATTGATGGCATATAAAAAATACAAACGAGAGTCAGCTTCTAGGTGTAAATAAAATCAGTGTATGAAATTCCCATCGCTGGGTCGCAGGCTTCCTCTCTGAGAGTAGGATTGGTCAATAATCCTCCACCAGGACCCAATTTGGGAAGTGTCGGAATTTTGGTTCTAGAGCATGCAGCTTCCTCACGATGTTTTCCTTCACCATGAAGAAGATTTTTTTTTAATTTCTTTTTTATCGTTGTCCCTCATTAGGAATTTCTCCTTTATCGTGGATACGTTTCAAAACTCACATACGCAAATCAAACACCCAGACCCGGAACAACTATCTGTAGGCCATACAAATATTTGCTCCGTGCGGGGATCGAACCCTCGACACACAGCGCAGCAGTCAATCGCTCAGCCACTGTGCCAACCGTGCCGTCAATTCAGCACGCCCACTACATCAGCCTACTAGTCCCACTGCTGGGACACCGGCCTCCTCTCTAAGAGAGAGCATGGGCTATATATAATCTACCACGCGGGCCCAGTGTGGGTTGGTAGATGTCACATGACTTCGAATTCATGTTTTCAAGCCGTAAAGTAATAACAATTAACAAGAAACAATTACCTGAGTAACCCTCTTGAGGTCCTCTTCTGATGGTTGTTCATAGCCCTCTTGGTACCACACGAGCCTCGCGATCAGGGACTTCTGGTTGGCAGTGAGGGGGGGCACGTTCTTCAGCCGGTTCTGTTCCATCAGCTTCTCGTTGAGGAACCGGGGCACCACCTCGTGCTGCAAACATTCCAGCTTCACGTAGGAAACCGTCGGGTCAATATTTGCTTCGAATATTAGGTGTGGGGGGACTAGCTCCGAATTTATTGTGGGACTCTGTGGTGATTTTTTGGACTATGGTCTATGGATAAGTTTAGGAATGTGAGTATGGTTTGAGGGATGGAATGGAAAATAATTGATGAGATGGGAACTTTGTAATTTTAAGTATGTTGTAGGATGTGTATCAATTTTGTTTTTCTGTTTTTTTACTGGTCAAATCAAATGTATAGTGTATCCTGTTATAGTCCTACACTGCATGCATGAGATCGTGATAATACAAGAAGCAAAAGACCGGGAAAGTTCATCCCACGAACAGTAACATTTTTCATTTACATTTCAAATACAAGTTACTGTTACAAATTCATAAAACCCGACCGACGGTCTCACATAAACGTGAATAATAAAGCAGAATTCCATTAATTTTGCTTTAATATTCAGTGTGACGTTACAACAAAAAAAGTATGACAATATTCTTAACTTCAACTTTCAAGTAGCATTGTTGCATGTTGGTAAAATAAACAGTATTTTGTAAACTGTTGCACTGCGACTTATGAATCAGTTGAAGCAGACTTTCAATTACGATGTAGTCATTTAATGAAGAGCAATAGTCACAATGAACTTACAATTCTAGCGGCCTCTGGGGGCGGAGGATCACACTGCATGATGGGAGGCATGTGGTCGTCGACCGTCGTCGTACTGACGGGTAACTTGTCTTTTTCCCTCTGTGCCTTCTTCTCTTTCCGTTTCATTGCACACTGGTTCTCTGGCACCACACACTCAGGCCTCATGCCCACGGCGAGACATTTCTTCAACCGACACTCTTGACATTTTCTCCGCATATACATGTCCATCTCGCATGCATGCCCGAATTTGCATATGTACACTGCATTTTTAGTTACACTCCGCCTGAAGAAACCTGGAATTTTTGAAAGGACAATGCTTTAGCTTATTTCACAACATTACCTACTAGTAGGTAGACTAAAACAATGAACCATGATGATGCAGCATTTGCGAAACCAGTTTTTGACGATAACATAATGGAGTCATGAACGTTAAGGTCGCCTGAAAGGCGAGGGTCATTGACAGCAGCACGTATGCCGATTTTATTACAAAACAAACAAGATAGATAGCTCGCAAATGACTTGAATTGAACGTAATTGGTATGGACAAGGTACCTATGAGCCTCTATAATATAGTCAGATTACGGGCGCGCTCGGTTTTATTCAGCAGTCTGGTCTGAGTTAAATAGGCATATTTATTCTCAGGTCGACAGTGAAGGTTGGCGGAGATACGGAGATGTCCCGATAGGCGTCGTCGTTGAGTCGTGAAGTAGACGCCCTGCAGACAGCTATTGTTACGACTAACTGTCTGTTACATGCACGCGCAGCTCATAACAACCTCGGCACAATGCGCCAATTTAAAGCTGAATTGGCACATTCGTGGGCGAGCCACAACTGCCACAACTGCCACAAGGGCCACGTATGTGTGTAATTTCTAGGTTAGCAACGCACATGACCTAGTTATGCTAAAAGTGTTCCGAGAACAATTTTGTTGTTGCATTAGCTACATGTTTTGCAATCATCTAACTTGTACATGAATGCTGTTTATCGCATTTCAATTCGATTGAGTCTCTTGCCTTTTGTTTTGCATAAGCTAAAATAATGATGTTTGTTCGGAGTCACGTGACACGTGACACTCATCATACCTTTACATCCTTCACATGTGAGCGCGTTGTAATGATATCCGGAGGCTCTGTCGCCGCAGACGAGACATAGCTCCTCCTGCTGCCGCGGCGCTGGACCTTTCTTCTGCCGCCTCGCTTCGCCATCTGTACTGCAGCCGTTAACGCTTGATGCTGGTGACAACTCCTCACGACCTGAGAACAATACAAATCAAAATTTAGTTTCGGGGGTAAAATGCAACTGCGTAGTAATAAAGAGATGAGTACGGTGGCCGAGCGGCGCCGTGTCCGAGAACATCTAAAATCGGACGCTATAAAATTTGCATACATTTCATGAACCATTTGTCGAGTCGGCGAGCGAATGAAGCTCGTTTTATTTTTCGTTTTTACATTCGGGGCGATGTTCCTTCGTCGAAGAGATGTTTTCGTATCGAAATACTCGCAAGTAATTTTCGGCAGTACTGTGGACATTTCCTGCCCAAACAAAGGTGGCTAGAGCAGGGCCCGCATACAGATGAGGTCCAGCATTCAGTTTTGGTATTCGAGCGGCGCGGGAGCAGGGTTCGATGCGCGTTGGAAGTGTAATCGGCAATTGTCAATCACGCAGTCGGAACTCCATAAAAAGTAACGATGGAATTGTTAATAATGCCTCCTCAACTTCGTGAAGTAGCTATGATATCGTCGTCTGGGATAATATTCAGGCGATACCTTACAGCTTTTGAAGACCGTTTGTTAAATAAAAAATAGACTTTGTTGGCATGATTAACAACGTCCTTTCATTTGTAATTACAACAAACGTAGGTAAATCGGTGAACATATCACATTTTCCTTCGCTTAAAAGAGTAAACAACGCTCTATTAGCCATGCGCGGATAAACAAACGACAATGATTAAGTCGGGCTCTAGCATAATAACCGGGGTCCATTTAAACCTCTCCTCATTAATTTTATTTACATTTGATGGTGTCCATTAAGCGTCGCGGCCGTGGGTCGCTGGCCGCAGCCGCGTGTACCTGAGTTACGCAATCGGCCGAAATAGCCGTTGCCAAAAAACTAGTTCCATGTGGGATCTGAGCCAGCGGCATGCTTCGCGGAACGATTGCCGCTCTCAATGTACGAAAATGACCCGAAAATCTCGTATCACGGGCTTAATTAGAACTTTTCAAAGCTTCAATGACATTTTTAGAGAAAAACTCGGTAACGTTGTAAACATGAACGATAGTTTCGATTGACTCGCTTTTCGTCCGATACGTGCCAATTTTCCTATTACCTACTACGTTGATTGCTGAAATTATGTATCGTGCACGGCGGGCTGTTATACTTATAACTCACTCGATAAAAATGTCTCAATAAAGAGGTCAAGTGCGGCGTTTTATCGCGGAGTTATTTACATCGACGTGAACGCCAGCTACTGTTCAATTTAACAACACCAGTATCTTCGCATTGCACTGACCTACGCACTCTGTAGATTTATACAATACATGAATACACTACATACCTACCAAACATTTTTATTACTACTGTTTTCGCACAATTCTTAGTACCTATATGTTTCTCATCATTACTATAGTAGCTGATGCGGCTTCGCCCGCGTGGATGTCGGTCAAATTATATACTAAAACCTTCCTCGAGAACCACTCTATCCATTGGTGAAAATAGCATGAAAACCGGTGCAGTCGTTTTTGAGTTTATCGCGAACAGACAGACAGACACGATTGCTGTTGTATCTAGTTAGCTATCTGTTTCTTTAGTAGTAACGCTTACTTAAAATACTTGACCGAATGACCGTTGGCTGCAGTTGCACAAGATTTGGCACTCCTCACAGGTAGGTGTGTTTCCGATTAAGATTGACGACCGTGTTCATTAGGTTACCCGAATTAAATAACTCTAGTAGGTACCTATGTTGAGTTTTTGACGCAATATCACGCAATATCACGACTATTCACGACTGTCTGAGAATTAGATCGGCGAAAGTAAAGTTATCATAAAATTACTAAACTGGTTTTTAGTAAAGTTGCTATTTTATTTATATTTTATGTCTTTCTTCATCGCTAATGTTATTTTAATGGAAGTATCGATGCTTTCAATCTTAATCAACAATGGCGTCCTCATATTAAAGTAGCTGCAAGTAAACTTCCATAATTAGTAGCACTATCAAATCACTGTCCGTGAAAAAGAAAGCTAATCAAAAGTTGAATGCACGGATGACCGAGTCAGTGTGTTATGTTATTACGTCTCAGCTGTTCAGTGTGTTGCGCTCGCGCATTGGAAGGTCTAGTTCGTGGCAGTTCGGCGACGCTCGGGCGCGCTCGGGCGTGCGAGCGAGAGGCTCTTGAGGAGCGACAAGTGGGGCGCGAGCGTCGACCGGGGGCAGCGTGCGGCCTTGACTCTTGCGTCCCCCCTTCCCCACTTCCTCGCCACGCTCGCCGCGCAGCCACATTATTTATGATAGCATCAGAGCTCGAAGCAAGCTCGCGATTCTCTTCAACTAATAATAACTCGTTTTTCCTCTCACGCCATTTCATTTTTTCAAATCACCGATGACTTTAGCAGGCTATGATACAAAGTGAGGCTTCGCGGTTTTATAAAATGTGAACATCAGTCGTTTTCAATCGTTTCGCCGGTGGAAAGTACAAAACTACAATTTTAGTTTTTGTAAGCTGACGCATGTTGAGAGAGACGGCGACAAGCATTGATTAAACAATACGCAACTTTCACTGACCTCAGAAAACAGACAACGCAATCATTTCGCAGGCGGGCCGCGTAAGCGGCTAGTGAAAGTTACCCAAAAGTAGGTATTGCACAAGCCTACATGGCACACGTAATTGAAATTCGGGTGCGGCGAAAGTAAGCAGCTCTATGTGTTGTGACATCACATTTAGGGCCTATTTGGCATTCATCAAATGCGTACGGTGAGCAGTGCAAGTTGTGTTCCAATGATGTCGAGTGGCTAGGCATAGGCAACGTCTTTTGTAACAAATTGCATGTCAGTACATGCTTGTTGAGTGTACAATGTATGCCACTTATTTGGCTCAATAAGGTTTTTAAGAGAAACGTGATACACGATAAGAATCGAGAAGCATTCCAATAATCGAAGTTGGCACGCGTGGTCTGATATAAGCGGGCAGTCGGGCGACAGAAAAAACTGAAGCAGAAAAAGTGGTGTACACGTGATCGATGCATCGGCTGGGCGGAGACAGAGTCGCGATGTTACTTTCTACAATACTTTCTAGCAAGAGATGTGGGCCGGAGCCGGCGCAACTAGAGCGATCGGTTTCTCCGCGCGCCGGGAAAATCGGATTGAAATAGAAATCGCATCGCGGAGAAAATCGCCATTTTCACGTCACTCTGCACGCTAGCGTGGAAACTTTGTAAATGAAATACATTTCAATTAGTTTAGCAGTACGGTACTTAATTATGACATGGGTTAGAAACTAGAAACCCGAAATATCCATTCCGTCATATTGAAGTGGGGTTATAATATAACATAAAATGTGAGAGTCGTGTTTCCACGGTTTGGGTGACGTGATCTATATTTGAGGGGAATCAGGAAACGAGCGGCTGGTGAGCTGGGAGTGATCTTCAGTGAGGAGGGCGGACGTGGCGGGCGGACGCACGTGGAATTGTTTACATCCGTCGAGAAGGAGCAGATCCCAGTGCACGCCATCCGGTGTGTTAGCTGCATGCTCCAAAATTCCTACATAAACTTTTTATGAAATTCACATTTCAGAAATTCACGAACCATGATTTTGGCAAGGGAAAAGAGCGCTTATAATCAGTGCTGGCACTTCCTTATTACTTTTACACGGACACGTTTCTTTTTAGTCAACCTTGAATAGTAAAATCAAAGACGCAAATTGTTATTTCGGCTTTTTTCAAAAAAACTTGTATGCTAGCGTATTTTTTGAAATTCTTGTCGTCCTCTACTGAGACATCAATTTACGATTGTATTTTGTTCGTACTGTAGAATAATAAGTGCAGACAGACGGAAGTTATTTGGTAACGCACCTAGAGATTCCTAAAGGTTTCGTCATCGCCCAAACCGTAAATTAGAAAGTGGTAGTCGGCTATCACGTACACCCGGTAACGTAATATGGAGATACGTAGCTCCCCAACATATTGTTCCATTTATTGACAGAGTGTTGGTATACGTCTGGCCCTCTTACTTCCCCATACCGTACTTAATAGACAAAACTAGGTTTTTTGTCTCTGTCTACTCCCCAATTTAGTTGAGCGCGCACCCACGCTCCGGCGCGCCTTTTCGTGTAAACATGGCAATGGGTAAATAGAAAAGGGAGAGATATAATTAGAATAATGCTGCATGCTTTCAGAACTGTAATGAACTTTTAAAACTTTTAGCATCCCCTGCTGGTAGATTGAATAAAACAATTGACATCAAAGCGCTGTATTAGCATGCTTATGATGGAAATATTCATAATTTCTAATGTGAATTGTAATTTAAACTGCATTTGCTGAAGTAGAATGGGTCAAGCACGATGCTCAGTGCTTCCAACAAAAAGGCAACCTCTGTTTTTACTGAGTTGTGATTGTGAACTATGCTTTGTGACGCATTAGGGCCATCGCGCAACGGACCGTGACTCGGTATCGCTGCCCTTGCCCTGCTCCCGTGCAGCCGACCTCGTGGCCATGCCGCGCAGCCGTTGACACCAACTGATAATCATCTGGCATTTACTAACACAGATCAACGATTTACTCCATTTATTAACAAAAAATATTCATTATTTATCTCAAACATTAACAATTAATTAAATTATTAACCTTATTTACTTTAACATGTTTGCTGGAAAGTAGGCCAAGGCGTGATAAACGCGGTGACGTAAAATAATCGACCGCATAGTCGCTTAAGGGCTAAATTAAAAGGAGCCAGTGTACCAATTGGGTCAACGACTCTTTGTTCTTGATACTGATAACATATCTGACATAATGACATAACCCGCTCCATATTTGTATGAAAAAACACGGATTCGAATCAATAAGAGTTATCTATAACGTTTGTAACGTGCGAGGTTAAAAATCTTCCACTGATATTTTTTTCTATTTGTTTATTAGTAAATCACCTCAATAACATTCAGTATGTAGGTCATTAACACTGAATTTCTGAGAAAATAGCGAACGTAAACGAGGAAAATAAAGTGACGGAATCGCAATGTAGGTCGAGTGCCGCTCATCGAGGATATCGAGGCTGAAATAACAAAATGTTTGTCCCAGTTAAGTAACCATTGCTAGTAACACATTCACATTTCATTGAGCCTACGTTTGTTTTGGTCAATATTTTGGCGGCTAAAAGGAAAATAAGGAATTCGAATAAGAGGAGGACCAAAAGAGGCGCCGGTGACTGAAAAGTTGTGAGGTAATCGGTTACCGTGGTATGGACATGTGATGCGGAGGAACAAGGAAACTGTAGAGTACGAATGTACAGTCACCTTCAAAAATGCATGGACAGTTCTGAACTCTATTCACAAGTAATCTACCTATATAAATAAAGAGAGAAGTCCTGAGTCGACTGACTAGGTCCAAGCAACACAACAACAAGAACAGCTTTCTAGGTCCAAGGGTTTGGGCTGGGCGTTGATGAGTCAGTCGACTCATCAACGCCCAGCCCAAACCCTTGGACCTAGAAAGCTGAAATTTTGCACATAGGTTCCCTTTATAATGTAGACAAGGAATAAGGGAGGATTTTTCGAAATTCAACCCCTAAGGTAGTTAAATAGGGGATGAAAGTTTGTATGGAAAATCGTCATTTTCACGCGGGCGGAGCCGCTGGCAAAAGCTAGTAAAGACTAAAAGTATCCATGCAATTTAGCAGTGCAGATGACTGTAGATGGCTAAGAGCCTAAGACTAGAGGAAGACCAAAGAACTTCTGCGATGACGAGTAATAGAGAAAGAAGTATGGAAGAAGAAGATATGCTGCGCCGAGCCCAAATGCATTGGAATAAGGGTAAGAGCGTGGTGATAATGGTTTTAGCCGCTAAAAATGTTGGAGCCCACAGTCAGAAACACTGACTATCGTTAAGGCGCTTTCACACTACGTTCCAGCAACGAAAATGCACATCATTTACTAAAGAATTTGTTTCTAAAGATTGTCTAAATATTCGTCCGGGTAGGTACTGCCGAGGTCACTGACCGTGTATCAGTAGAGATAAGCCAACGCCACGGCGCTTATCACCGACAAAGAACGTCTTTTGTTTTCGTCGTATTTGACGCCAGACGACCGCACTGATTAGATCAATCACGTTGCATACCAAATTTTGGTTTTTTTATCAAGAAATGTCATTAGGAGGCAAGTGTGCCCATTATCCACTAAAACCGGTATTCTAGTGCAGTGATAACAATATAATACACACAGTTTTGACCTGAACAGTTTCAGGAAAATACTAAGAATTGAAACAAAATCGAATACTTCGAGATAAGATTGTATAAAGACAAATACATTTATCGTTAAGGTTCACGTGAGCGAATTACTTATCATTCCAGCTGTGATCGTAAAACTTTTGAAGAAAATAACATCACATCTCAATGTTAGATGATATAATTTTAAAAGTAAAGTGGTCATACCAGCAGGGCCTCAGCCGCGTGACCAGATCTCGGTAACGAGCAAAAACTTTGATACAACATCACTAAGGCGGACATGGAAAAAACGTCTGACAAGAATTACTGGCAGTGGCTACGAAACTGTATGGTACATTAGTTCCTTCAACTGTGAACGTCATTTGGTACGCTAAATAAGTACCTATTGAATTGAACATTGAACATTGAATGACGAACGAAACTATAGGATTTCTACGAAGGAAAAAAAGAGAATGTGGCACTCGGAGACTGCCGCGGTAAAGCTATTGCATAGCATTTTTTATCAATTATTTAATTTGACAACCTCAGTTGACAACCTTGTTATTTTCCGTAACCATAGCAACCTGCCTGAAAATTTTCGTTACGGAATTTCTGGATTCGCTCTCCACGCTCAACGCCCGCGATAGAAGCTATGCAATAGCTTAAAAATCTGTTAAGGACATAAATATACAAACAAAATGTGTGCTCAATATTTTAGCTGATTTACACTCAGCGTAAATGTAGGAGAAGATTAGAGACCGACGAAAGCCGCAACAATGTCGCAAGTTCGCGAAAGATTCGTACGTAAAAGTGATGGGACAGAAATAATCGTTTGTGGTGCCTCTCGTGAACTGTGTCATGGGCTCGGCCCACGCTCGACGGAAGGTCACCCGCCCTCCAAGACGGACTCATTACTCAATAGTCTGCCGTTTACGACCGAAAGCCAACAGAAAATTCCATGAGTCACATCACCGGATGTAAGCTCCTGATCCTCGACTCTTCCCTATATAAAGTTTGGTAAATCGTGTCATTTTTGCATCGTAACCACGTGAATAAAATTATACCATCTAAGTAAATATGAAAATGAATTACGAGCTCTAACAAAACCCCTTTTCTAACCCCCCATACGAATTTTTGTGAAAGGTACGCACACGTACGCGTTGGTAGCGGAGTAATAATAATCGGTGCTGTCAGTATGATGGATGGAGCTGCGATGACGAAGCGTGGTGGATGCCGAACCACCCCGACCCTCCCCCTTGCCCCCTCGTCCATTCAACGCCGTTACCGCTGACTACAAGAACATGGACGGAACTGCTAATCACCTCTCTTATAACATTTATTTACTAAACTGAGCGTATTCCCTGTAAAGCGGTTTCTTGTTAACGGTACCTCTCTTTGTCTTGCTTCAAAAATTAGTGTAATGTTCTAACAGTTCCCACACGTCCGAACAACTAGATTTTCTCCAGAAAACCATTTTGAAAATAAGACTGTAGGTAGACAAATTGGATTTATTTGAGCTCTTGTTCAGCTTTCAAATACCCGTTACTATTCTAATCTTATCATTGAGGACTTCAACGACTTAAGTTGATTCGATTTGAAAAACAGTAACATGAAGATATTTCCGATTAGCAATGATAGAATCATTAAAGCTTTACTACTTACAAGTCTTCCTGACAAAGCTAACGGAACTTCTCATCAACGCGCACCTACGCCTCACAAACCATGTGAGAAACACGGAAATTATTGATGTAACGTCACACTCATAAAGTATTACCGAGGACATCTCATTCGATTATGTATCGTCTTATGAGCTCAGAGGAATTCATCATCAAGTCGAACGAAAATAGCACTTGTCTAGGCGGCATTGTTAATATTCGGCAAACGGCCAGGTAGGAAGGTCGACGACATTACAAACATCAAGTCATATTCGCAACCTATAAGTAGGTTTCTACAAACACTACTGAAGGCTGGATTAATATTTATATTGGCTCGATGCACATCACACAACAAATTGTTCTCAAATCATCAATTACCTATATCGTTTTACACATGATTCTTGAAATGTCCGAGTGTGCCTATAATGAATAGAAAAAGTATAAATTATTATTTCTACAAGTACGTTCCCACGTTGGAACATCGCGCATCGTTCAAAAACACTTGGTTATTTATGAATCCTATTAGAGACACTACAATGCAACTGGCGAGGTAACGAGCACCAATTGGAACTCCATACGGGGAGAAGTTTTATTATAGCAGCTACTGAAACAAAATACATTGTTAGCGCATTTGCAATCGCTGTCGGGTTGTGACTTGTGATATCCAGCGTAGTTAGCGAGAGCAAGAGCATTCCTCGGGCCGGACCGACCGGTTCTACTCTGCCTGTTTATGGTTGGACCAGATATAAATAGATGCGCTGCAAACCATCCATCTTAATGCTACCATTTTAAAGGTTTTACACGGATAATATTCTACTTCGTACCTCAGAAACCAATACCCAGTTATAATCTTTTGCTTCAATCTCTCTGACTATGCACCCAGTTGGCACCCAGGCAATGCGACGAGGGATCAAGTACAAAACCTTGCAGATTTAAATTGGTCGATAGTTTGAACACAGGATACGTTCGTGATTTATCATTTGAACGGGTCTTGTTCTCTCTGACATATTGTGTTGTTAGAGCAATTTATTCGTCTATAGACAACTACATATTACCAAGACAATAGGCCTTGTTAAGAGTTGACACGTTGACAGAGCCATAAAACAATCTAATCAATGCAGCAAGTAGTCAGATATGGGAGTGACGGATTGCCTCAGGCTGGACAAATGCAAGAAAGCCGCGGCAGTTAGTTGCAGATCTGTATCTGCAGACATTATTACTGGCATGCGAGTAGTTCATTGCCGACACAACTTAGAAACATTGTCGATAAAATCTGCTAAGTAGTTAAACGGACGGGCAGTTGCTCTCACGAGCGTACCCGCGGTATTCACTTTCACTGCGAATACCAATCTACCCTCTTCCACAAACGTTTCGCGAACACGTTATATTGGACACGTTATATACTGCAGGACTGCAGGTGACCCCAATAACAGGCTCATGAGCTAGTCGACTCTCAGAGGACACGACCGTTGCATAAGCAACCACGTGGAGAGGGGAGCGTTGACCCCGGAAAACGTGGTTGATAGACAAGCACTATCACACAGACCAACGCACCTGTAGTGGAGATAAGCGCGATATTTGGGCGCACGATAACGTTCGACAACAATGAGCGCAGCCAACTAAAACACTTCTTGAGCAATCAAACAGAAAGTCGAAACTCATCGTTCATTGGATCATGTCGGGTGGTAGAACTGGTAGATGCGAGATGGCCTTACTCAACCATCTCTACATTCCGTCCGCGCTGGAGTTACCCACTTTAGTCGCCGTTTGCCAATTCGTTGCATAAACGACCCACTAATGTCAAAGGAGGTCATTGTCGCGTTGCGAACGTTCGCTCGCCTCGCAGGCGCAGGTTGAGCGCTAGTTGCAGGTTAGATAATTATATCGATTGAACTTCAGTCTCCTTCGGCGTGTCTGTGACCCCGATGTAAATAACTTGAGGCGGTTGTACTGTAAACAACTGACGCTGCTTGCGTCAATCGCTTACACGGTGTACACCGACTAGCGAGGCCCGCCTCGGCTCTTATTCCCATTGATGATGTAGGTACGCGTTTGACTTACTGCAATACTATTTTAAGACATTAGAACAAAAACCTACGGAATGGAAAACTTAGAATATGAATCAATGACGCAACGAATTATTTTCATTTTTCGCAACAGCGAAGAATCCGGAACGTCATCTAGTCTTGTAAAATAAATGTATTATAGGTAGGTACTTCTACTTACTAATGAATGACGTTGTACACACGGCTACACATCAAGCTATACATTTCCAGTATAAGCTGGTCTAGCATTGTATAGGATTTCCGTACAGTGCGAGATCAGCGTAAACTGGAAATGTATAGCTTGATGTGTAGCCGTGTGTACCTACATTGACGTAGCGAGCTGTTATTTTCCTTTTTAAAAACTATATTCTGGCAAAGATGGCGTATTCTTTGAAAAAAACCGGGATTTCAAAAGATAAGCTGTCATTCTAATTAGCGACTTTACTAAGAATCTACTTTGATATTTATCTCAATCTTATTTGAAACAGTGAAATTCTCATTCATTTGTTTCAGATTTGTAGATAAAACGCTTGAAGGATATTTTCTTGTAAAAACAAAGGAATGTTCTTGGTTATCTTCAACATTACAAAGTGACATCGCAGACGTTATTGTTGAGTCGCGTTTAAGGTATAATTAATTAATTATTTTCTCGTATGTGCTATTAATTTATTATTTTCTGTGACCGTCAGCATTTAACGCATGAAGTAGGTACCACCTACCTACTCGTGAATTCAATAGCAAAATTTAAAGTTGGAATCTTGTAGACGACGCGAGCTATCTGTTTTTTCTTTATTTTAAACAAAGGCCTTGAGTAGGTACAGGCTGCGTCAAAAATAAAAAATAAAATCGCAAATATAATTATATACCTACCTACTTCACGATATTGTATTTCTACTCGTGCAGCGCTTGTGCACAGCTAGTGTAACGACTATCTACAAAGTAAGGTGACCTAAATGATAAGATTATTTCAATACCCGCTACATAGGCACACATGTGCGAAATGTGTGTGTGTGTGAATTTGCATCGGGTTCGCTCGTACAATGACATTGTCGACCTTGACTAGTGCCTCGTATATCAGACACACACACATACACAGATGTGCAAGGAATGAGTGCCCCACAAATGTTATTAGTCTGAATCTTGAATAAAACATAAGAGCGCTCACACACGGCTGAAAACACTCTACTGCAGCATAATAAGTCATTTTCAGACAAAATCTAGGTCTCTATAATATTGGTTTAACAGATATTTGTGGGTTATCTGTGGCTCAATATTTTAGTCCCGCCGTAAAAAAAATATTTCATTAGGCGTCTAAAAAAGAAAATCCATTTGGATACACGATGCATTTGGTGCATTGTTTAAAAACAAATTGGGAGTTTGTAAACTGCAATACAGGTCCACGACTGGTCGAATAGATACAGACCAGTTCAACACACGATAAGGCGCACAGCGACCAAGGCCAGGCGAACTGAATTATCACAAGTGCGATATAAACGAATACTTATAATAAATACATGTGAAATCATAATAAATACTTGCACCGTCACGTATACTTTTACACTTTCATTTGTTATATTTGCAACACTGATAGCTTTTTGATTCCGGGGCGGGTCACTAGTGCTGTATAAAAATAAAATGGATGCTGTTTCGTTCTTTATTTAAATGCTCTAGTGATGTGCTCTACATCTACTCTGCTCTACGTCTTCGTTAAATATCGATATTTAACTAATTTCTTTATATTCTAATATTACCTATTTTGCCACCATTTCTATAAAAAGACAGTTAAGTAATTTTTTATTTACATAGGTATCTAACGTATGTCTGCTAGACTCATTACAGCGAGTAGGATACACGAGGATGTTTTCATCCAACCCGATATCATCGTTAAGACAGATGTCAATTAATTAAAGCAATATATTATTTATATCATATTCATACGACGCGACGAACGCTTCGTTTGAAGTAATATTAGCGTAGGTAGCTGTTATCCTTGTCTATTAGTAAGATGCTAACTTTTGCTTGAGACTATTTGGTTTGGGATTACCAACCCTCGATGTCCATTCAAAATATTAGTAAAAAAAATCTGAAATCGGATAAGTAATTATTATTTAGTTTCGGATATTACCTACCTCGACTATCTTAAATCTTTTTATTATTTTAGTGTAGATTATTATTTGACAAATATAAATCAAAATGCTACTTGTGTTGTGGTGTTGGAAAAAAATATTATTGCAGCACACGTCAAGATTTAATATTGTAAGTAAATAATATTACTGTCGGTGCAGGAATCAAGCGTGTCATTTCATTATGGTAATTAGACTCGGTTAAATTACCATGTCACATTATTCAACGCCAAACAATATTTGATATAATTCCGTTTATTTCCGTAATGTTATAACGACTCGTATGTCAACGTACTGGTCACAAACAGGTTTTGACTTTTAATAGACATTAGCTACGTGTTTGAAACAATTACCCAAGTTTTACTGTGAGAATAAAGCTCGTTCGTCATCATAACAGGCCGTCGCCCTCTGAATAACGTAACACTTTTTTGAGTATAATACGTAAAATATAATACTGTATTAAAATTTCGATAAAAACTGATAAACGTACTTTAACAACCCTATGTATCATGTGAGATTTGGGTATCACCTCACTAAATACGTCATTATTGTTTTTCTTTACTTTTCAAGTTTGGATTTGTCAATTTTCACTATTCACGATTGATTTTTTTTTTTAAAGTTTAGACTGAAGAATTTGAAATTCAGACTCTCAAATTATGAATTTATGACACAAAGATTTTATTTTAAAATTCAAATTCTTTTATTTAGCTAACACAATATGCGTATTATATTACCTAGACGAATTTTCAAACTCATAGTAAACTAGAATTTGCGTGTGGCTAGTCTAAAATAACATAGTGCGAAGCGTTTGCGCATGTTGAATGTGGTTCACATTCACAACAAGTCCTGAGATTTAACCTCTACGATACAACACATTATGTGTCACGTAAGCACACTTTATGTGCCTTATTTTAAAATGTGTAAAGCCAACGTCTAGTGTAAACGGATCAGAACGACATAGGTACATGGATGGAAAAAAAATGGAGTGTGCAGATCTTAGCCATTTATAAACCAACCGATCTATAGTGATGCATTGTTCTTTGGGCTATTAAAGTGAGGGAAGGGCGCTATTGGTAAGCATTTTTGAAATTACCAAACAATTTTTATTTAAAAAAAAAAACAAGGTGGCAGTTTTAGTTTCTGTTCAATAGCAATCATTAGCCAAAATAACCGTGCTGCACTATGGTGCAGGTGGGATGGGTCCTAAATTATAGTTCCACCCCATGTTTTACGTACACCTAAACCAAGTTAACTGTGCAGGCAGGAAAGCATAGCAAAAATAAATGTATCAAGTTTGACATAGGTAACGGTAAGCTAACTTTCTTGACAAGAAACGCCACGTTGAACTGTCAAAGTGTCAACTTAAAAGTGGTCATACCTATACCTACTAAGTCCTTAATCCATCTTGTATATCGTATGATGAGTTGATGACGTGAACATTATCGACTAATAATAATTAAAGAAGTTTCGCCTTATCGAATCAAAGAAATGCTTGATTATAAATTATTGGGACAGATTGCCATTGTGTTAGGTTAGCACTCCATGTCTATTTGATATTGAATGACGTAAATATGATAGTAGATTGAGTAGTCTTGATTTGAATTGTTTCTTTTTAATACAGTTGCTCAAAAAGAGGCGTATTGCAGGGACGTATAGCGTTCGGGATGTGGGCTATTACGTACTCGTGCTTTTTCTTTACCTTTCCCGAACTCGTGCGTTCTCTTTCCCAACTGTCAAAATAATGTCCATTAAAAAAAAAACAACCACGAAGTATTTACTAAATAAAATCATAGAAGTTTTTATGATTCATGCAAATATTTCTAAAGAAGCTACTAATTTGTTTCAATATCAGATTTAATTATTTGATTCAATGAGTTAAAGGTTTTCATTTTTATTTCATATCAATAAAAAAAATCTACTGAAGACTTGGCTGTATGGGCATAGTTCCCTTTGCCTACCCAGAATAGGTAAAGAAAAAAAAATCTCTGCGATTCTTTTACGTTATGCGCCATTTTCAAAAATGTTCTTTGCGAGTTTAATTACGGTTTTATTATTTTATTAAATTGCTTCATTTTTTCGCAACTGTATTAAAAATAGTTGTTCAGTACACGTGCGGAACCGTCATTGCAACTTGTTCCGACTGTCTACCCTCGCCGTCGGCTGTGCCTCGGCTCGGCTAGACATTTGTCGGAACTCGTTGCAATGACAGGCTTTCCGCACTTATAATGAAATATACTATTTCACGGTTCTTCGTAGGTTTTACATTTTGTATTAATCAACCCTAATAATAATATTATTAAATTGGACCTTATATTATTTGCCGGTGACTGGGCGTAAACGAGCATTTTATTCGACAGCTTTTTATTTTATATTCGCCATTACAAGAACAAGACCGAAATACGCGTTATCATAACAAGAAATCACCGTGGCATAAAATAACTAAAGCATAATAAATCTTGTTTTTAGTAAGGCAAATTGCACGGTTGGTATGTGCTAATAAATTCAAATAACAGGTTAAACTTGAATGGGGTTCAGCTGCAATAATAGAAGGATCAAAAGATCATCGCCCTACGTGAGTGCGTCTTTGATTGACAATGCTTAAAGATACGCATTTTAAGAGTACAATGATGCTGCTATACTGCTTGCTATACACTATGTACACAATGACATGGAGAGATTTAGCGTGACCGTTATGATCACTCGATTTAAATCGATATTCGTGAGATCCGGGATGTCACTACAATGCAAACTTTGTTAGATGAAAATTAATCGAATAACAGATGTTATCGATTAGAGATTTTTTAATCGATTACCTTGGAATGCTCGTCTTTGAATTCAATTTAGTGCAATGATCTTTCGATCGATCAGCGTTTTAGAACTAAATGAAATGAAATAGTTTTATTATTTAATAATTGCTTTAATAAACGTTGTATTGGAAAATAGTAAAAGAAAATAACGGGTCCATATTGGCTCACCTAAAGTTTTTTACCCGAAATTGTTCTTCCTAACGATTTGTAATCCGAATGATCACTCCTCCTAAAAATTTTCATCCTAAAGTTTGAATTCCTACTATTTGTAATGCTACTGGCGATGTTCCTAACACTCATGTTTCCGAAAATTTTAATTCATAATATCGTTATTGTAAACATATTTCAACTCCTACTGTTTTTTATCCTAACGTTTTTATCCCTAAACATAATTACCATAATATTTTCACTCATACAACTGTTTAGAATGATTAAAGGTCGTTTCACTGATTTTTGTCTTGAAATGAAATAAATGAATGAAATTCAGGTCAGAGTGTCGTCTTGGTGGTACTATGAAAAAAATACTTAGAAAAATTTCGCGACCAATTTCCAGGTAGCGCTCGCCGGCCGCTGCCGCGGCACCGCTCGCTTCGCTCGCTCGGCTCGCGCGTAGTTGGTCACAGTTCTAACCTAACCTAACCTATGGATATCTTTGCATAGTATTTATGGTCCCATTAAAATAGGTGGACAAATTTTAACACAGCGTTTAGTAAGCCTAACTAAAGACACCTAAACAAAAAAAAAAAACTATATAAAGTGATTTTATTTTGACTTAAAATAATAAATTGCCGGCACTCTAGAACAAACTCATCCTATAAAAGTAAAACAAAAAAGATAATTATGACTTTGAATAATAGTGTAAAAGATGGTTATGTTGAGAAAATATAGGAAAACAAATAATAGTGTAATAGATGTTTATTGCTACTGACATTATGAAGTTGAATGCTTCGGAATTAAAACATTAGAGACAAAGACTTTAGGAATTGCGATCGTTAGGATGAAAAATGTTAGGAAGAACATTTTCGGATTTGCAATTATCGGAGTTGAAATTTTAGGTGAACTTTGGCGCACCCGAAAATAACATATAAGAACGTGATTATAGCGTCAACAGTCGTTTTTGTAGCCTTTCATAACGATGACATTAAAGAATGGTACGAACGAACCCAACCATCCACAACTAATCTGTGGCTATAAAAGTTCAACATAAAACACGAACTGGAATACAACTCACTATCATCTTTTGAATCGCGGCCTTAAACATATCAGAATACAAAGGTACGAGTATAGTTATAATAAAACGTTGGTTTTACTAAGAAATTCAAACTCCAGTGATTTGTCCCAAGATACTCAATCTCAAAGATGGTTACAGCGGCCGCCTCAGTTGAGATAATAGAAGTAACAAGCGACGCGACTGTTGGTTGCGCACGCGCACCCGAGCGAGACGCGCGCTCGACCGCATATCCGCCGCTATGCCTCTTCCTAGATTCACTCCAAGCAATGTCATTAGAAAAAAATCCTCTTTCTCTGCTTTTGTAATTCACTTTTCACATCAATAAATAGTCCCTTAGAAACCTAATTAGCTCTGTTAAATACCAGTTCAATTTCAACCAATAAGAACGTAGTTCGTTTAATGACTTTTGACGAATCAGACTATTAAAAGGTTCTATCTAACCAAAGCGTTGATAGGAAATACGTCCTTAGAGTCTGTACACTAAATTACGTACCTACTTGACTTGAGGAAACGGCTGTCGCAATGGTCATTAGTACTCTTTAGTATTTACGTAATTATGGAGCCTTATAAACTCATGACATCAGAATGTGCAGTAATCGTGATCACGGGTGGCTTAAATTCTACGTGGAAACTATTAAATAACATAACATTACGCTTGTAAACCCAGAAGGTTTAGGCAGAGGTGTACTTAAGGCGCAGTCAAAGGGGCACCGTAAAAACGACCTGTTTTTCGTCGCAGAGTTAGCCGTATTGCTACTTATTACAATTCCAAAAAAAATACAGTGTATAGTCAAATGTATAGGTAAAAGACTTATGCAAAAATATTTTCTAAAAGTAATCAAGAACCTCGAAAAAAAAAATCACAAAATCACAAAAAAATCACACGAAAAAACTTTTTCGTCTCGAAATGCTCAATATTTTGAGTGACAACTGTTATTTTTTTTTTACTATCAGAAAGCAAATTTAACCAACTAAAGACATAATTATGTAAAAATATTTTAACATTACAGCGTATTTTTTTTTTAAATAAATTAAATCTGCGAACTATCGTTCATTTTGGCAGTCACGAGCATCAAACGCATCGCCATTTTCAACCTTATTTGTTTAGGCGATGAGTTAGACGCGCGCTCAAGGTCGCGGGCAGCTAATGTCGCCTTAAGGCCAGGTTGCAGTACTTTGTTTTTATGTACGCACGACCTCGCCCCCCGCCCTGCCGCGCGAGCGATATAATGCCTAAATTTTGACTGTTTTTTGCTTCTTGGAGAAAAACTATAAAGAAATTATACAATCTGTTTTCACCATTTACTTCAGAATAAAAAGTTATATCTACTGATATAACTTTCATATAAATTCATGATGAAATGTCTTAGCAGTACACGTTTGAAATTGTGATTTAGAGTCATGTTTGATAAAAAAAAGTATCGAGCCGATCAATCTAAATCGCGTTTCTATCTTTACGATTTACTAGAGAGTATGTTCAATTTTTATGTAATGATTTTTATTTATTAAAAAACTCGTATTTAGTTCGATTTTTATAGGTTCAAAAATCTTAAAATTACTGCAACCCGGCCTTAATTGTACATCTCTACCGCTGTCCGAACAGTAGTGTAGTAATAGGGGGCGAGCCTATTGCCATCAACCGGGCTACTAACATTAAAGTTATTGATACATCATGGACTCTATCTTGTTAGTATTATACTAACAAATTGAGAAAACTCATGTGACTTGCTTGATGTGACGCGCTCCGATTTTTAGGCATATAATATGAACTGGGTGTCAATGAACCACAAACAAATTGAAAACTTAACTAGATATCCATTGAAAATTGTCGAAAAAAAAAACTACTTTTATTATTACCAGCGACCAGTTCCCAGAATTTCGGCTATCGATGAAAAACTACACTAAGTTACATAATTACATTTAACCCAGTCCTAATTCGAGGGGTCCCTACTCCCTAACAATGAAATAGTCACGACTCTTATGAAAGCCGCGTGCTTAGAAAATAGGGGTCAGAAAGACCATTAGATTATACAGTCAAAGGGTTGCCAAAAACGTTTTTATTTTTGAAAAATATATGACCCTTTGCAAATGTTAGAGGCAGCTGCCGAGTATTACTAAAGATTAATATTATTCTAACACTAAGCCGGGCTTAGAAGTGGTTAATAGCGACCAAGTTGAACTGATTTGTACTTATATGCTAATTCAAAGACCAATTATATATGGACGGAAACCTACATTATGGAATACATAAAATATAAGAGAATACAAGAATAACAACGTTGTGTTACGTGATTGCTGATCGTTATATAACACGTTTTATTTATATCAGATGAAGTCATAAGCTATCACTATGCTTCTCCTGGGTCGTTGACCTATTTGATTAAGGAATCATCAATCATGCATAGCTCAACGAACGACTGAGAGGGTATCGCATTTCACACATTGAAAACGTTTGCTCGCAATCGTTATAAATGGAATTTCAGTGTCTTGTTCTTTCTGAGGTTCAGCAATAGCTTTAATAATATTCTAGTGGTCTTATTGAAACCATTACACGTCATAAGTGAAGTGCCTACAAGTGCTCTACCAATATTTCACTGAATAATAATTTCCGAACAACAAAAACTATTCATGAATCACAAACTAATTAACGAAGGTTATTCACAATTAATCAGTTCAAAATCTGTCGCGTTCTAAGATTTTTTTTTTTTGCGTCCAGCTGTCAAATCGGCAAGGTCCCACCGAGGTCCGTAACCCTTTCGCTGCGATAAAACAAACAATTATTCAAGTTGAGAAACAAACGATTTCCGGCTAAGTGAACTGTGTATATTTAGTGGCATGAAATAATTAGTGCCGTGTACTACACTGGCTGACTTCTCGACTATTTATATGCGACGTGTCAAAAAACGGCGGTGACCTTGGCGCCCCCACGCGGACGCCGCGATACATTCACCTCAGGTGAGGCCCGTGGGGTTCTACTGCTGTACCCTACGTTTATTCTGCAATTTATTTCGTAACTATCGACGATATAAATCATTATTTAACTGGTACCTATATAAATAGCCAAAATAGAACATTTCTTTGAAAGATTCAACACCAAAAGCTTTCATAAAGTCTAACACAATCATGCCATGTTTAATCTTAACATTATTGTGATATCAGTTTGTAGTGTACTGTGAAGCAGACCAACTATAAAATATTCCTCAACTTCCAAGGTGATCTGAATGGGATTCGTTTGGCCTTTCAAAAGAGACAAAACACCGAATGATTCGGATCGCTTACTATTGAATTACAAGAACGTTGATTGACCCACTTCATTTCTTACAGATGAATAGGCATCAAGGTGTTAATGGAACCTTTTAAGCCATCTTGTTTGGACGACTATTTGACTTTGTAGCAGGAAAAAAAACATTAAAATTCCTTTGAAATCAAATCTTTGCAAAAAGGAATTGTTCAATAAAGAAGCGATGATTGAGGGTGTAAACAATTAATATTACTTACTGAGATAAAAATATCGTATTGTTACTTAATGGATTTATAACAAAAAGGTACTTAAAGTACGCTAAAAGCTACGCTAAAATTAATAATGAATTATTTTCAATGGATTCAACCAATTTCTACAGGATCTTTTCAATTTAGAAGTCAGGAGTTTCACAGAAGAACAGAGAATAATATTCTCTGTAATATTATAATGTACGCCTACCTTTCATTTGATTAAATTAGAGATTAAGTGATTATTTTCTTTATAAATTAGTGAATTACATATCAGAAACAAATAAGTATTAAGCGTTTATGAAGTTTTGTCGTTTGAATTACTATTGGAAACTAAGTAAATTACTTAAGTGGTTAGAAATTATTCTTACTAACTTAAAAATTTGACAGTATGGCATTGACCCGATATTAGATTAGTCTGAAAGAAAAACGAGCTAGGTAGTTACTTATTCTTGGTTTATAACCAAGCTTTATTTTTCTGGGCATGTAATACTTGATGGATTGGCCAGCTAACGCTATAATGACGAAGTATAGCGTTATTATTCACTGAAATCTAATTTAGTAACAACAGTATTATGAGCTGAAGGAATAAATCTTTTTCACGAAAATTATTACAAACCCAAGTCTAATGTTGTAAGTAATATTTTTCAAATAGCGTTAGGTGATGAATTGAGATCAAAATAAGTACGAATTGGAGTTAACAGAACGAGGAAAGATGTAAAAACAGTCATCCCCAATAAAAAGGCCCGCATGGACGTCATTTGAAGTAAATACGTCAATAAAACTTACTCTGAAGCCTCGGCTAATAGTAACATCAGAGATAACTGTAACATGCGGGCTGTTACCATATAAAATATCTCAGTACGCTTCAATAAGGGAAAGAAAATATCTGGGACTGACAGAGCTAGCGGAAATATTCCGTAAACAATTGTTAAACTTTAATTAAAAGGGTCTCCCGAAGTCGCGGCACACGAGGGTGAACATCTGGCTACAGGCGACAGCAGTATTGCTTTGCTACCCTACCTTCGCTCCTTAAAGTTACAACATAGAAATTAAAGCCAGAATAAATTTTCTTATAAAAAAATCATTGAACGTTAGCTTCGAAAATGCATGATGGACGACTGATGACATCAATGTGTACCAATTAACACGGACATGTACAAAAAAGAAGTGTTTTCGAGGAAGGACATTGAGCAACACTGCCAAACTCGGAAGAGACCCTGGCGGGCTCGAAATGGCAAAGCATACATTCTAATCTAACCACAAGTACCTGACAATACCTCTGAGTAATGTGCCACAAACATCACTCAGGGTTTTAAGACATTTGAGACCATCTAGAATTCTAGAATCTTAAAAACGGTTTGAAGACAAAGAAGTTACGTTGTGAAAACAGTTTTTTTAGCAGGATCACAACTTTGATGAATAGCAAGACTAGTTTGTTGGTTATTAATAAAATTGCTGAAAAGTAGTAGTCGTAGCTTTCACAGCATAAAGAATCTGACGAATGACGCCTGTCTCATGAGCACAGAGCCTAAATTATCCCGAACTTATTGTCACTTCAATAAATTACTTAATTTTCTAGAGAGCTGATTCTGGATAGTTAATTATGAAACATTAGCAATTATCGAGATATGTACCACGTACGTGAAACTCGAATTTATCGCATGGCCGCGCATTGAAGAAAGTGGAAATCTGCAAGGGGTGACGCTTTTACACTATCGCTTGTGTTTTACCGGGCAAATCTGGATGTATTGAAGTACACTTTTCAGTGAAATGTTTAATTTCTGCATACAATAATGGGATTGTCAGGATCAGAGATCTATTGGCTTATGACATAGGTAATTCACATCACGAAGAGAATTGAAGTTGTTGATCGATTATGGAAGGAATGATAATTTAGTCTAGTTATGTACGGTTAGATTTATTCTCTTATCTACTAGACATCCATTTGAAAAGCCCTTTCAAATGAAGTAAACAAACTTCATAAAGTAATTTAGGGCGACTGCGAAGTGCAATCGATGGGCTTCAAATTCAGAGATCACATTTTGAATTTCCTTACCTTTTATTGGTAACATCTTCACATATAAGTAGTTAAAGTAGGTATATCATGTGCATACGTGCCTTGTCAGGCGATGCGATTTACCATCAGAAGTAGTCTTGAAACCGGTTGGACCGGCGCGGCCGTGGTCGCTTCGACGAACCTCCACTGCAACCAGCTCTCTTAAATTGTTTAATACAGTATTTCTTAGCAAATTGAAATAATTTCAACACTCACTGCTAAGGTTCGCTCTATATTAAGATATTTTCCGTGTAGCCTGCCACAAAGATTTACAAACTAAACCGCTCTACGGTCGCAAGATTTAAAAGTATTTTAGCTGCTACTTTTAGTATCTCAACTTCAAGGTTTTTTAGAATATAAGTTTGTGTATACGGACAGCCAAACTCGTGTATTCAATGGCTGCACTTGCAGAATACTAAGTAGATACTTATTTAGTAAATTCTTGTGGAATTAGTTTTGTTTTTGAACATTCTTTTGTCTTGTTATTTTTGTAAATAGCTTTGTTACAAGAATAGATTATTTTACTTGTTGGTTGAGAGGGTGCGGCCCTCTTTTCGTCCCTCCGCTTTCCTATTTGCCTCCCTCGGCGATTGATGATAGATACCTACTTGCAGCTCTAGTAATATTTTCTATTCGAGTATCCTTGAAGATGATTTAGTGTTTTGTCAAGTCATATAATTGTCGCTGTATTAGTCATCTTTAGATGCATCTGAGCACTATGACGCAAGATCCATGCAATGTTATGATTTAGAAACACGTGACTAATGCGATTTGAGTTACGAGGTCAATTTTTGTAAATTATAGCCATCAAATCAGAGCAAGGCGAAATTGGCACAGATTGTGAATCATATTGTTTTTGTGTGCTGATAATTTGTACAAACTTACCTACATGTTCACGCGTACCTATTTTATTTTTATTGTGTTTTATTTTATTAGGAATTGATTTTATTGCTGTCTCAAATATTTATTTCTAAATACCTTTATACAGGTATGGTAAGATTGAGCCGTTGTTCATAGTATTAATAGGCGGATACCAGATACCTAATTTAGTTAAAAAATCTAATTTTGTTATTGTTTGGTCTTATCATCTTATGTCTGGCGTACCTTTTCCAACCTTTTCTACATTTATATTTGCACGCCAATCAATTGAATTCAATTAGGAATGTCGACAAAAACCCAATTTCACATGCATGCGACATTCAAAGTAAATTTTCCATGGTAACCTTGAATTAGCACTGAGTCGCGACAAGAATTACTCATACAAGTGCTGATCCTCCTACACGCCATAGACGCTAATCAAATGGCAAGACGTAAACTATTGTTTACTAAGAAACTGTACTAATTAACGCATTTATGAACCTTTGTGGGAAATATCAGAAGTCTTTAAGTGAAGCTAGAAGTTCCAACTCATTCAAGTCATATTTTTGGTTTCGTTAGGTAATTTATTGAGTTCCGCATACCTACAATTTGCACATAATGCAAGTGCAACTGGATGTCATTTACTAATTCCATACCTACGAGTACGTAATAGGTACCTACTAGCACAAATACTTAGATACTCGCGTATTTTTAGACGCGCGCCCACAGTCTATCATTCCTAGATTAGTCAGACGAACACTCACACATTCAAATGTATTGTTATGATGGTGGTGTAATAAAATGCAATCAACAATATCAACATCGGCACATCGGTGTACCTACCTATTTACTAGATTCATTGAAAACCTACTTCCTTAGTACCTACGCCTCACCAAGTATTTAAAACAAACGTGTCTAATTTGTTTCTTTCTATTCCACTTTGACTCGGTAAAACGTATAAAATGCTCAACGTGTAATCTAAATGCTATTACAATACTACTAAACATGATAACCCTTCCATTCTTAGAACTCAATGTAGGTAAACAAAACGATTGTGATTGTTGTAAGGGCAAGGAGACATCGGCTCGCAGCAGCCGGTCAAGGTATCCGGGCCAAAGGTCGATGACAGTCGCGACTCGCGACCGACCGCGAGAGCTACGCTTGCCGCCAAAAAATACGCTAACTTTTCGCATGTTACATTACAATTATTATTCAAAACAAAAAATATATTCGCCATAATAATCCTTTATTTTTTAGTTTTTTTTTCAAACTAACCTGATGACATCGACTCATTTTCTGATTTTGGTGTTGTCGGGGGCATTGGTAACGGCATCGACGGTAAAGGTTGTGTTTGCTGTGGCTGTTGCTGCTGGGGCGGCTGCTGCTGCTGCTCCATGGTGCAGGTGCCCAGCGACTGCGCCATGCTGTACGTGATGCCATCGTCGTAGCCCCACAGCTCCAGGCCGCCGTACTCGGGCGACGCGAGCGACTCCGGGGACATCACCATAGCCGGCGGCAGGCCGAGCGCTGAAGACGACGTCACCTCAGACGAGCTCTCCTCGAGCATTCGCAGCGTCTGGAATCCTCCGTTGTTATACCAGCGGCGTCTCATGTCTGCGAGCGTGTCACACGCTCCGGTATCCACGAGCGCCGAAGGACATCCTCCGACAAAGGCTTTCACTTCACTTTTTCCTAGCACTAAACTATCTAAACGCGACTCTATGGACATGTACCACTCGTCTACGCAACGTTCAAACCGAAACGAATCGCTATCCACTGTCTCGACTTTCGTGCAATCCAATAGGACTCGGAAGTCTCGTTCGAGCGGCGACAACTTTTTTCTAGTCACAACACAATCCGAGCAACAGGTGAGAAGAGCACGCGAGTCCCACGAGTTCGTCCGGTGATGTGGAGACGGGGTTAACGCGTTGCTCGAGCAGTAAAACGAGTACGTTGCGCGCGCGCGACCGTCGTCAGCGGAGTACGTAGAGCGAGCGAACGAGCGACGCGGCCGCTCTCACTACTCACTGCCACGGTCGGCGTGACGTCACGTCCCCCGCGCCCCTTGCCGCCCGCCGCCGGCCCCCGCGCGCAACCGTGGCACAGAAAGTCAAGCCACCGGCGACAGAATGTAGCGCGCCGATAAAACACCCTCAATTTATGAAGACTCGTTCTATCAAAACAACTTCGCTGTTTGTTACGCAACTTTTGAACTTGAGAAAGTTATTTGCGAAATTATCTAATGGTAAACATTCCTGATTTCCTGTTTATCCGTTGATGTCGCTAGGTGTTTGTTCATTGTTGTTCACATTTAGTTACCGAGTGACTTTCTTACTAGCTAGGTAGGTACCTACCTATGCTGCGGCTATTACCCTGCTTACATAATCAATCAGTTCTACTGCACGATATATTAGGTACCTATATGCGGCATAGTTATTTAAAACATAAACACTGAAGGAATTAAAGCAGATCTTATACAATATTATAATGTCATGCTAATGTAGCTATGTAACCTCAAAGTCACTAGTGCATTTTAAATGCTAGCACGTAGATCTGCTTCGTTCATTATCCATGTAGGCAGAGCCGTCTTAGACTGTGCTGGGGCCCTTGGGCACACAAGAATTTGGGGCCCAAATTACATTAAACAAAATTAAATCACGACACTTCTGTGAAAATAAGTGATATAATAAGTAATAACTTTAGGTAAAAAGTTCCGACTGAAAGTTTTTCATAATTTATCCGGGGATTCCCCCAAGCCCCAACCATAGACAAAGTCGAAATTTTTTATGGTCGCTTGAATTTGGCATTGGAGCGGTTTGCATGGATGATCGCTAGATGGTGTTCTTAGTAAATTGGGTAGGATGCGTTCAGAAATACTTTTAAATTACTGAATAACTGAATAAAAAATCAAATGATATGTAACTTGAAAATAGACATTATAGACTCTAGATTATAAAATTTATAAACTCAAGTAAATGTCTGGTAAGTTATATCAGACCAAAAACAGCCCTTTAGTACAGCCAAAAAGCGCACTAAGTTTAAATTAAGCAAGAAGCTACCGTGTCTATATACCGCACACAACCGAGACCCTGTAGGCTTGATGTCACTCAAATTCATTTAAATATATTGATTCGAATAAATCTGAAAATAATCGATATTCGGGCATTGAGAAAAGTGTAATGAGTTTTTTGAGATTAAATGTGAGAGAAATTGTCGGCCCTTCGGGGCCCTCTGAGGATGGGGGCCCTGGGCACTGGCCCCTTGTGCCCTTATGGTAAAGACGGTACTGCATGTAGGTAGGTAGGTACCTCTACTAGTTGTGCGATTATGACTAGGTACACTGTATCCACGATTAGGTAGGTACCTAGGTATTATGTACGGTTACCTAGACAGCCAACAGGTAAGTAGGTAGGTATGTTATTAATCATAATTATAAACCTAGACCCATTTAGCAGACGCCCTTAATAGAGAGATAAACGCAGCCAAGGTACCTACCTACCTACTCGGTTTGTTTTGCTAGACGTATGTATGACACATTGACACCAATCACTCTGATGTCCTCCACCGAAAAATGGAGCGACGACCTAAATTGCAGCATTCAGGTTATCAGACTCTTGCTTGGGCTGTACGAAGGTGTGGCGATCATTTTTATCTGCACGGCCGCGGCGATAGCATTGGTTTGTTTAGATTACATTTCGTTGCGTGTTTCGCGTGTACTACGGTGGGTTTTCGTTCGAGCAACGATGTATAACGATTTGTTTGGGACTTTGGGTATCGTCACCGGCTAGATAAGATTAGAAGTAAGAATGACGAGTCGAGTGAGCCATGATTGTAGCGAACGTTCAGCGTCACAGCATCACGTGGCCCGGAGCGTTGACCCGCCATGTTTTGGAAATACACCGCCATTGCCGTGCCCAACGTATATCCGTCATGCAATAAAAAAAAACTATTTATCTGCAAACGCTATGTTTAAAATTATTAATTTATTATTTTTGTTTAGCACCCATTTAGTGCGGGAATACCTACGTAGGTGTGAGGCGATTTGTCTATTTCGCTTGTTGATTTATTTTTAAAAAGATAAAGAAAAAATAAAAAAGAATAAAGACGCGGTCTGGAATATTTGTAATAGCTACCAAATTTTTGCTATGATTCAACAATTTGGTTGGTTCCTAATGAAGATGGAAAGGTATATTTTACAACTTCTCCCTGAGGCGCTTCGTCCAAATCGAAGCTTTTTGATTGAGGTGGTTTCCCAACTACCTACATTTTTATCTAGTCGATTTATCACGTTCAATCAGAGTGATAATATTCACTTACGTCACTTACCTACACCATTTATTGCTTCCTTACGTTTTATTTGCTCTATCCAACAAATTAATTATCTTATTTTAAATTTTATCAAAGGTCATGTTTACTATACAGGTAAGAAGTAGGTAACAACAATGGTATGGTTTAATGGTTCCCATCTACGTAGAGTACCTACCTCCTATTTTATTTATTATCTTTTTACATCCGATTACGAAGCGTCTACTGTGGATTGCTAAATGACTAGCGATTTTGTTTGTAGCTATCCGATTTGAAACATTTCGTCATGATTTGTACAATTGTGTACAGCGGTACAAAGGAAAATATAAAATAAGTTCTTTCATTTTTATTTAACGAGAAAACTCAGTATCTAACTGAAAAAACTGAGTCGTATGTAAATTAGGAAAACTGCCAGGAGTCCAGGACTGAATATGGCTCAAATCAAAATTGAATTAACATTGAACATGTCTATAGTAGCAGGCGATCCAACTCACATTAATATCAGTATCACAAGATAATAGCTTCCAAAAAAAGGTATCGGAAACCTGCGGTTCAACTTGGAGGCATCGCTTTACCAAAAACGAAAAACGAACGCACTCACTCGAGGTAGCCGGCAGCCTCATTTGGAAAACAAACAAAAATCACCAACAGCCGATGTCTTTTTTCCTCGCCTGTACCGTGCAAAGTGTTTGTACAGTGGAGTCGTGAGCTCCAATCGTGCGTGCAGTAAAATGCTCGAATGCTCGATTGGTTCCTGTACCCCCCCTCCTCCCTACCAGACCAGGTCGTCCTCTTTGCCGAATTGTAGCAACCTTGCCGACCAATTGGTACAGAACGGCCTATTTAAAAATAATTTAGATAGCTCTGCTCGATGTGTTAAAATCTTGTTATAACTTCAAGGATGAAAATCAAGAGATTTGAAAAGTTCATTGTGTTGTTCTCCGTTCAAGTCAAGTTTTAGAGCAATCTTCTGGTGGAAGCACTGACTAGCAGCATTGTAGTAATACTTTAGAAAGCAGGTTGAAACTTTATCAACTTTTAAGCCTGAACATGTATGCCAAACGTATTCCAAGCAGTGCTTTGGCATTGATTGTGGCATTCCTAATCTGGCAGGGATTACTAGCCTCTTTCCGTGCACCTATGCCTATGTAGGTACATTATTATTTTAGTCACTACAAAGTTGTAGCTGTAGGGTCTTGTAGTGAGCATGAAACTATAGTTCTGTTCATAATCGTTTACATAATTATCTTTATAACTAAGAGCTTCTGATTTTTGTATATTCTCTACTAGTTTTTACGCGCCACTTCACTCGTGTTATTGTCGGTAATAATCCCACAGGAACGTTTTAAATAATAGCCAAGACCGTCGGAGATAATGTAATTTCCCTTTAATGAAATAGTTTTTGAAATCGGAACAGAAATTCCAAAGATTACCGGCCCCATCCAAACTAACAAATAACTTTACTCCTGTCTCCTGTATAATATTCATAAAGGATAGATAGAGTAGATCTCTTCAACACTGACAATTTTACGCCAATCATTTAAAAATGTCTGGATATTTCTAATTATTTCATTAATCATTGCTTTCCATTGTTTAAAGTCCAAGTCGGAAAGCTTGGCTTGGTATTACCACTTCAATACAAATCCAATCGAGATTTAAGATAAAGGAGTTAATTTTATACTTCGCTAATTACATACCGGTAAAGGTACACGGACTACACAGTATACTTTTTATAATTTTCTCATCAATAGCTTCGATTGTCAAGAATTGCAAAACCAAGGAGGTGTAGATTACGATATCTACCTCTTTAGTTGCATCGACAGAAAAACTTGTATGGTCTGAAACGTATTCCAGCGGCGATTCGATACAGCCTTGTGTCTGTAGTCCGGTACGTAGCCAGCTCTGCTTGAGTGTTGCCATTTTTTGCTCTTAGCTTTTCCATTAAATGTGAATTAGAGACGAAATTGATCGATCTCAGTGCTGGCGTCAAGGTTTCCACAGATAACTACTTGTCACTGTGAACTTGGCAAGTGACGTCATCTTCTCAGGTTTTTTCGTTAAAATTACCTGCTCAGTCGTTTAGTTTGTTTTCTTCAACGCCTTTTACACCTTATTGGAATTGATTTTTAAATCTGTTATAATCAAAAGCTTTTATAGTTATCACATAAATTGATCGCTAATGGCTAATACTTTTCTGGTAATCTTGTTGGCCCATTCAAGTTTTTAATGATATTCATCGAAATAAATAAAACTTTTGTTTTCTTTTATGTTCGGCTATCATTAGTTGGTATGTACGGATTTATAAATGGCGAGTTTTACGTACCACCAAGGAATGATTAATATAGCCGAAAGTTGGCTGTATGCCATCAAGCCTTTGTTGTGGCTTTCGCGAGAAAGATGGAAAACATCAAATACAAATTATTATTTTTTACTTATAGCCTTCCCTTTTGGAACCTCGTGTAAACGTGTTCACAATACCTTTGTTTCGAACATCTATCACCTTCCGTTCTTGTTTGTTCTTACCTGAAACAAAAAATAAAATAAATAAGAACAAAATACAAAAAAAACATCGTCTCTATGGTTTTTATTCAAGTTGCCTTGTCCGAGTCTACTTGAAACTTATGCCATTTCGTGATCATAATAACAAGAAAGCTGATTTATCGAGTAAGATCTGCAAAGGATTCAGAATGTCTAAGTGTGGCTTTCTCGGTAGAGCGCACTTGAGGTAAACCAACGAGTTTGAGGAGCTGTCGACTGGTTGAGCTTTGTTCGAGTTATTGCACCATTTAGAGCTGGCTGGATAGGCGTCGTTGTCGTGTTTTTACTAGCGATGTGCAGGCGCATAAAAAGTGGCCGCGGCGGAATGGTCCGAGCAAGCGCAATTAAGACCAAGGTCTCCGGGTTATCAAACCCGTGTCGGCGACTCGCGATGCCGGCCGCACCTCGCTGCGGTCGCAAAAAAATGTAGCGAATAATGAAGTCGATGGTATTAAAAGATAATAGCAGGGTTAACACGCCGCGCCGGCTGCATAGCTTTAACTGCCCACGTTGCACCGACCATTCGTTCAGCATTACCGCGACATAATAAGACGACAGCCGCGCCTAGACATCTCATTCCTCTTCGGCCGCGTTATTACCTTTAATGTGGCCGGAATCGAGTATGCGGGCGCTGGCAATGCTAATGCGGAGCCATTCTGGTACAAACTTAAATATATGGCTGTTTAAAAGGCAAAATAATACAGGAGTTTCCGAAGACGCGTAGTGGGTCAGTGAATGGTTCTGGCCGCGAGCCATGCTAGCTACTGGAGGAAGTCAAGGCTACGATGCGTCTATTGCATACGCAATGCTAAATCCTGTTCGTTGACTCCTATGCACTTGACTTGACAGCGACTGATGGCATTCGCACCAATGTGACCTGCTAAGGAACCATGTTACCGTTCCTCGCAGTCACACGAACACTTACATAATGCAACCTAGACAATGTTAACCGGCGTTAAGTAAACTTGGACTGTTTGTGTAAAGCCTTGGCTTTACTTTCGCTTGCATGCATTTCGCAGTGCGCTGCTCAAGTATTCGCATTCGAATGAGCCTAGAAATGTGTGCAACAGGAAAATAGAACCTTAAACTTGTAAGCAGAAGCTCTTCCTTTCAGTGTCAAATGATTTTGTGTAAGTCGTTCTTGGTATACTGCTTTCATACTATCATTTACGTGATGTAACTATTGAGTCCGACTAGTGATATGAAATTGCGAGTTGGATCGAGACTCGCCGGTTTCCGACGCATTGTAGTCCCTGGGAATGGCCTACGAGGTATCGATGCGTGCATTGTGCCAATTACTACTGAGGTGCTTAAACACAGAAATAGCCAACCGTTATTTCTGATTACCTAGTACCTTTAACTATTTACGATCACGATTGCACAAATATCGAAGATATATCAGATTGCTCTCGACATCTGCCTACACCAAAACGGTTGGTTTGTAATGGCAGCCAGTTAGCGTGGAAAAGGATATTTCTAATTTGGAAATTCGTACAATATCCTGTTTTGACACCGCAGCATGCCTAAACGGATATTAATCATGATTAAAGTCAGCAAAATGTAATAATTGGGCCCGGCAGAGCTTTACGAGCTTATTTACGAGTTCAGCGCGAGAACGTTTTTATTTTCGTGAAAAAGGTAACCTTAATGTGAAATATCGATGTTTGTTTTAGGTATTTGTACAAGCTTTATTACGAGCTTACGTAAACACCCACTGTCAGGATATTAATGGTATTAGAACCTACCGAAATTGAGGCTGTAAATTATACCGTCTGTAGAGATGAAAGAAACCTTCAATTTCAATGTTGCCTTATTTATGCTACTGGCAATTGGCAAACCACGAAGTTTATTTTTAGCACTTTCGCCACTTGCAAAAAGTTACTCAAACACTTAGTAAAATAACATTGTAGACCTAGCTCACGTCATAGTAATAAGACCCATCACGCCATAGTAATATGACCCATTCTCTCCATTTCTGATGAAAAGAACACCAAATAAAGTACAATAGTGTTTACTGGAATCAAGCAGCAATTGGGTCACAGAAGCTACTCGGCACCGGCGTGGCTGACCGTTGCTCGGTGTGCGTGAGTTGACTGCCGATGCAGGCGCACTTCGTTGCGTAATGCATTGTCTTCGCTACTGGTAATATTAGGTGCGATGACACAACGATACCATGCATTCGGGTCGCTTCTGTTGCTAACAGACTTATTTAGCAATTTTTTTTTTTTCAGCCAGTATGAAAATAAAACAAAATATATGACGGCTAGGTCGCACGAGTTTTAATTAAATAGCTCTGAAAATATTCCCATCAGAGTTATCGTGCACAGCAATTATTCACGATCACAGCGGAACAATAAGATTGTAAGACTGTTTTTCTTTAGTTTTAATTCTAGAAAAACTACCTATTTATTTCCTCTGACATGAGCCGTGTCGACTGTCAGAGAAAACGTTGACTCCGTGTAGAGGAGGGGCTTATGCCAAAAAGCACAAGTTGCGGGTTTTAATAGTACCGGATTGACAGCCTGTGTCGTCTACCACTTCCTTGCCAACTTTGTAATTAGAAAAAAAAACTCGCCACCACATTTAAATATTATATGACATGTGGGAAGTTGGATAATTTGCACGTTTGCTTTAATTACTTTGAGATCATAGTTCGTATTTAGATTATTCCGCCAGATGTCATGCAACTGTTCACCGTGGCGCGGCCTGTAAAGCCCGAGGATTCTAATATAATTTTGTAATAATGAGTTACATGATCTTACATCGGAAAGGGCGAATTACGCATTAAAAATGTAATTCCGAACAAATAAACTTCCGCGGTAATCTAACGAGGTTTAATTTGCAAAGGCAAAATAATTGCAGTGAGCTAGTCAGACATCAGTCCAGGCCACCGCGAATAACATTAGTAGCAGCACAAATTGAAGGTAATTATATCTAATTGCGAGTCATGGTCATGGCCAATAAGCACCAATAAGCAATAACATGGGAAGGTAGAGCGAAGGTCTGTCGTTTCCTCAACTAAGTTATTATATCATCGTGTGCACATCTCGTGTCGAACACTCATTGTTCCACTTTATTCTCCACGCAGATGGATGGGTCGCCTTGCTCATAAATCCACGAAAAGCGATGACGACAATGTGCAAACAAGTATGAAATGAGATCTACATCTTTGATGTACACTTCAAACAGATTCATAAGAGGCAGTATGCATTCACGGAATAGCTGCGCATTTGTTTTAAAGGAGCTACAGCATTTCATTCACCCCGTGCTAGTAACTCTTGAGTAATTTATGTAGCCAGTGTTAAGAATTCCATATAACCTATTAAGGCGATTGCCAACAAACGGTCTACCGATAGTCACCTATGAGAGCTTGCCCCAGTTGTGCTGGAACAACGCCAAGGCCTTGTCTAGTCATAGCTTCGGCTATTCGCAAATATCTCAATTCGTACGAGGTTCATATCTCAATTCCATAAATCGCACCTCCGATCAAATACAGTCATAACTTGAAAAATCCAATAATTATCCATTCATAATAACTAATATCGTCATTTCATATTTTATACACTCAAAAAGAGTTATAACTGTAACTTCACTAATTCGTTACTAGATGGCAGTTAGCACAGTATTGTATTACCTTGACGAAGTACGCGCGGCGCGAGGAAGCGATGACAGTTAGTGTGACATTACATGTTGTGACAGGTAGCCGTGCTTTGGGTTGCTATAATAGTGTAATAAAACGAAATAATACTGTTCAAGTTATCTGGGAAGTACATTTTTGTTGTCAATTTTCTGTCGAATACTGTGTTAACTTGAAATATTACTGTATATGACATATTTTCAATGAATTATATTACCAAAATGAATATAAATACGGTAATAACTTAAGATGTAACGGTATTTTAGACACACTGCAATAGTAACACTATTCTTAGTTATAATATTAGAGAGTCTTAGGTTAATTTGTTACTGTGTACCTATGATTTATTGAAATGTAGTTTTTATGTGAGTGATTAGATTATGTTTCATTATATCACGAAGTATGACTGTATACACAATAATCACGTACCCCAGTTTTATTCACCATTTTATCAACATGTTTGTCAAGTACCCTAAAACAATAGTGATTATATAATTCAAATTGAAACGGCAGGGTAACACTATGTTATTTAACATACGGATAGGTGCGTTATTTTTTTGTTAATTTAATTTTAGTTGACAGTTAGGTCTTTAAGAACAGTAGACGTCTAAGTAGTGATTACGAGACTGATAAATAACCAAATTATATTTTAATAGATATTAATCTACACGATGAGTAATTTTTGTTTTGTTTTGAATTCATACTAGCTTATTTTGATAAAGGAAACCCCGACAGTGGGTCGTCTTAGGGGCGGACCCCTTTTATAATGTTGATTGTTACCAATTAAAGTTGATTTCATAGTTGATTGTGATATATTTTGGTAAAAATAAAGAATGTTACAATATGAACACAATATTTCATTTCGTATACCTTTATAATCTTCGATAAAATAGAGTTACAAGTAAAAAAATATATAAAAAAAAACGATGATTTTTGATAATTAATTATGCCATCAAATAACACTTTTTACAAGCTTTACATACATATATAACATGAATGCAATATTTTCAAACAATGATTAAAAAATCGACTTCCAAAAAATAACTTGAATGTTTTTATTTATCCTGAACATTTAAAAATGTCGAGTTGTGACAGTATTTTATCGGAGGTGCGAAATACAGACTGCAGAGAGGCGCCTGTAAGTGAGTTTCATAAATGGTGTAATTTAAATATGGCTAGCGCCAGTACAATTTGAATAGCAGGACCAGTCTGGCTTGTTCTTGTTTACACAAACTTAGAACGAGAAAGTTGTAGACGTAAAAAGAAAATTACAATAACATCATTTTCAGTCACGTATGAAGCCAAAGTAACGTTCATAGTTCCCAATAACTCAATTAGAACGTTGTGTGCAACGTGAAAAATATCAAAATAGTGCATATTTTAGTTAGCGTGGAGTGTTGTGGCTTGAGTGCGCTTGGTGCGGGGGTCACGGGCACGATCCTGCCGTATTTATAGCATCGTAACTTGCACCAATGATCGGTGGACGGCAACAAAACCGGCTATATTACCGGCAGGCCTATTGTTCGTGTTAGGAATAAAAGTGGAATAGTCGCAAAGGCTCGCGACGCCAATAAGTGCACTTGTTTTAACTTCTCTGCTCATTCGTATTGGTAAAGCAATAATACGTGAGCTTTACTGCCGCATTGCGTTGCATACAACTATGTTCCTGATACTTTCTATATCGGCTATCGCAGATGTTTTGTGTCATAACAGGGCCGTTTGTTCGCAACTGTGTGCGAAAATCTTGAGTAACGTTTTTAATTGTAAAATTTATTAGTTCAGAAATTGCGAGATGTCGTCGAACTGCAATTTATTGGTTTTGAACGTATAAGAGAGACTTGTAATTACGGACGACCATAAACAAGGCGCGATGGCGAAACCTTTTGACTTTTAATTATTGAACAGAACCGACATAGCTCAGCTTGAGAGCTGGCTCGCAGCTCGGGGTGCTGCCCTTTAATAAAGTCTTGTAAATCATTTTGCCAGACGCTTCATTCACCCAATACGAAATCAAGATAAAATTCTTAAATATTCAGCTGACGCAGAGAATCGTTGAATTTATTTACGGTCGAGTATCGGTTGCATCTTGCGTCTGATAATGCCGTTAATATTTCTGCTTGGCGACATTTCCAACTACAATATTAACGTCATTAAATATTGTCAAGTGACGGCCCTCAATCGTAACTAATAGTTTTATCAACCGTTGGTTATTGTTGTGAATGAAATGGCATTTACTGCGTGCACCGAGTTGTAGTGGCCAATCAGCATAGTTTATGATACCTTTAATAGGTCTTTATTATCATTATCATGTAACTAAATAATAAATGGTTTCCCCCGTAGCAACTTGTATACGTCACTGGCGGACCACGTCCAGGGCTAGAGTCAACTTTTTACCCAAGCTTTTATAATGCGCATTAACTCTCTGACATTTAAACGGCCACCTACCTATCACCATAATTACTTGCCATAACGTCTCCTGTCTTTGTCTTGTCCTTGGTTTGCAGTCTTCTGTCCTTGTCTAGCGTCTAGCTTTTAAATAATTAGACGGTGCTGTTAAATACTAACTCAGGCAGGTTACTCAGGTATTGCATTATAAGTTTGATCGTTATAGTAGTCTTAATGCACCTGGGCCTAATGCATCCATAATACAGGAAACGTCATTTCATTCTTGTTAGTATAAATTATGTGCTCAAAGTTTTTGAATATTAGGCGGTACGGCAAATTAAATTACGTTAGGGTTTTTAAATGTTTTGTTTAGACTTGTTTGAGTTATAGTTGTCTGTAGGCGTAGTTTTTAAACTGCTGTGGGTAAACTTGAAGGCATATCAGAAACATATTTCATGTCATCAAAAGATGCTATTTTTAAACAAATATGTAAAGTAGAAGCAAGGGTAGGACTCCCCTCGACGGTATATTTTCGTACTATTCAATTCGTATCAATAACCCAGTCATGTTTTTTATCAGGCGTGAACGCCTGAAAGCGTAATCCCTTCATCGTCGTATAAAGTTTGAGCGGATGAAAAACACATACGTTTAAAAATAAACTTAGACTCTCCTTTTTATATGATAGAGACAAGTGTGCCAAATTATCTCACAATACCCAATTGATGATCAATTGGAATAACATGTTATCTCGTTTTGGCCAGAGTAAATCGTGAAATTATTTGTCCGAAAATAGATCGAGTAACGTTGGCAAGGCGCAGAAATACATCAGATTCCATCGGTTTGTCGGAAGCACGCGGTCATCCATCTCCAACTATAGCGCAACTACTTATGAATAGCTTAAATTACTTGGTAATACTTGGTATGTTTCCGAGTTTGTAAATCAGAATGCATGTTTACGTCCTTGTTGTTACTGAACGTGTCATTAATTCTGTAACAGAAGTTAAGCTTGTTAAATTGTCTCTAGCATCTTATTATCCGCAAAAAGAATCATTAAAACCTCGTTTTTGAGTCTATAGATACAAATGGCGTCTGGGTTATAGAATCGTGGGCGGAACGCGACATAAGTATAATAAATCACTTCAAGTAGGTATGCTTATTATAGACACTGACTGTGTATTTTTGCACTCAAGTGTATGCATAAATCTGTTGTTCGGATGCAAACAAGCAGCATTTCTTTTCAGTTTCAGAGTTAATTTGTGAATGAATGTCTCTGTTATTTTTTTTTTAGATTTAGTACTTGTCGATGGTTTTACTGTCATAAAGTTTTCTCAAAAAAAGTTTTTGTTCCTTTTATCGAGTATCATCGATGACACAAGTCGTTTCCAAAGTCAGTCAAATCGTGAACAAAGTTAACATTATCTATGGAATGCAGCATAGACTACAGATGCTCGTGATGACGACACACTCATGTTCATGTCATTAACAAGTTGCTGTCCTGCGCCCGCGCCGGCGGCGCAGGCCTGGCCTTGAGTGCGATAACCAAGCGTTTGTCGATAGGCGAGACTCGGTTATGTAATGTTGCAACGAGCAATATACATGTTCATGTACTTGTATATTGTGTTTCTATACAAAAGCAATCTGAAAAATGAAGTCGGAGTCAGACTGGATGTGTATGAGGCCAGGTTCCAGTGGCAGCTTTCGAAGAGTCCTATTCAGCAATGGTCTGCGGACTTTGCGGTACATGGAGTGGATTGATTCATGAATTTTAATTCCTTCGCGTTGAAAACGGTAGGTACCGATGTAGGTATAGCCAAGTGGCTCAGTTGTACGATCATAAATTAATAAAAAACTGCAAGCATCAATTGGTGGCAGAGCTACTTGCATATCTGAACGAATATAATTTGCGATATGTGATTTTATAACGTGCGGGTGTCTCATTAGAGATGATAAATTCAATGTGGAGGTCTATAAGTCAATTTACTACTTACTATTTTTTACAGGATTTCTGAAAAAAAAAAACTTCTGATAAATTGTACTGACTGAGTGACAGGTGAGCTGCCTAGAAATTTAATTCAGCAGCTTTATTATACAAAATTGATTCTCCTATTAAAAGTTAAAATAAAACTGTAACAAGCAAGAAGCTTCGCGGCAAATGCAGCACGTTTTTAACAAATCGCAAAACAACATTGCTTTGTCCCGTAATCGCATGAACTCTTTAGATTACTGCAGTCGATATAGAAACAATACAATGAAACTATTCTGATAAACTTGCATGCCGTTATAGGTACCATCTATTTCTAACGTATACAGGGCAGGGATAAATGAAATAAAATAATCTTTATGGCTTGATACAGTGGTGCAGACATACATTGAACGGCGAAAATTGTTATACAGATAGAAGTAATCTTTCTACAATGAGTACAGATGCCATATAAAATGTTCCTAACAAAAATAAAAAAAGAATTCAGATTAAGAGAAGAAGTATTTCTAAAATAACAAATGACAGTCATTATGCATTATTATTTTTGCAAGTCAGCCATTTTTCTTGGCCACCTCGCTTCTTCAATATGAAATGCGAATACTTTTGTATTTTTTTAGAAGAAATGAATGGAAGAATATTGCACGGTGGCATTTGACTTTATAATATTTCTGTGACAACTTCTATTTTAAGCACAGTTGAAAATAATAACTTAACGATTCGCTTTGTTTTAGACACAAAGAATGTACAGAATTATGTTGACACGTGTAAGTACATGTATTTTACTGATCATCATCATCTCATCATGTTCCTGCCCTTATCCCATTCTATTTGTGGTCGGCGCAACACGCATTCCATTCCATTCTACATTATTTATTACATTTTTCATTTTTTTTAAATTTTTTTTTTCTATTTTGCATTTTTTCTATTCTTCCCTGTTAGACGTCACAGTGGTATTCATTCCTTTCTCTTTCAAAGTATTACCTACTCACACAATCCATCCATCTTTTCTTTTACTGACGTTCGATGTAAAAGTTCAAGGAAAATCGTTAACAAAAAAAAAATAGGTCATTCGCAGCAAATCGGATACTACAAATCTAGACAATTGCCCCAGTTGGGACGCACTTGATACCGCGAGGGGATGAAACTAGGTCACGGGTATCATAAATTGCCTGCCAATGACAAGCCAGGTCTCATTCAAGTCGTAGTCAAACGCTAACGTAAGTACAAACTTATTGTACGGTTACTATTAATTCTGAAAACGGGATATTTACTATGTTTACTTAATGTTTCGAGTTCCCGATATTTCGGTGCTACAAGCACCATGATCACGGATAAACTAAAGACATTGCGGGTGGATGTTTATGAGCGGACAAATCAGTCTACCCCTCTTTCTTCCCTTCTCTTTTTTTTATTTATTTATTTAAACTTCATGCACAAACGTGGTACATAAGCGGACTTAATGCCACAAGGCATTCTCTACCAGTCAACCTTAGGCTCAAACAGGACATCATCGTGGTAGAGTACAAAAATAATTTTTATTTTTTTTATTAATAGTAGTGCCAGTGACCACGTCAGTTTAAAAATTCATACTCTACGTTTGTCTATGATAGCAATAGAAATACATATTTATATGATATATTGCACAAGGAAAACAAACATAGCACATTGAGACTAGGCGACCATTTTATGGTCTTTTGTTTCCACGGCGCGCAGCGTTTCAAGTATTCAATATGGTTATAACTTTTACTTAGAATATTACCACGGAAGTCATTTTGAGGGTAAACAAATAGGTACGTACGTATTTATTGTTCCTCTTAGAAACGGAATACAGAAGTTTTATGCATAATAAGACGTGGCTTTAGATTCTTATTGCTGAATGCACTTGACACGCTTTACAAGGTTTGCAGAACCAATAAGAAGTTTAAGTGGTCGATGAGAAGCTACCCATCATCTCTTATTATAAAACCTATAGATACGTCATTACGACCTACACAGGTCAAAGTATCGTGAAACACTGCGTGATTAATATTAACGTAAAACGACATAACGAGATATTGAACTTCAGTGAAACCGGGCCAGAAGCCAGAACTGTCGGGGCGACGCGCGACTCTTGCGCAGCCTTGACCCCGCGCATTGCGCAGTGAGTCAGCCGTGTGTCGCGCATACGCCCGTGCAGTTCTCGTGCAGTGCCGTCACCGGGGGACAGTGGCCGATGGCCGACTTCCACCGCCCAGCTTGATAAGCGCCCACGCTCTGACGTCACCAATAGAACTCGTAATCAACACACAAGTGATCAGTTGTGCGGACAGTTGTACTATTACTATACCATTCCTTGAATTAGCTCGTTTTCCTAATGTTCGTCACCCATTAATTGACATTGTATTCACAATATTCCGACGGTAGTTAATAACTGACGGGCTAACCTTTTTAATTAGTGTTATTATGATCATCCATCATTGTTAGATCGTAATCAAATCAGATCATGTATTGTAAAACTAATCGTTAACAGTCGTCATGGCTGCCTAATCAATGACCTGACTAGTGACTGGCCTACTACGCAAACCGATTTCCGACAGCCAATGATAAAACCAACCGTTGAAATCACGAGGTAATTTCATGAGGTGCAAATTGAATGCTACTGAAGCTTCAATCAGGCCAACGAGCCGCTAAAAAGCGCATCCTGCCTCCAGCGACGGTAACTAGGCCGCGGATTGACTACGTACCCGTTGGACCTCCAAGATTAGACCCTATTACAAATTTACCCGTTAGACCTAATTTTTAGGTCCCTTTGGACCCTCTTCAAAATATAATAATCAATGTGCCCATTGGACCTCATTTGTAGTACCCGTTGGACCTTCAAAATTAAAACCAGTAAAAATGTAAACGTTGGACCTCTTTTTTAGTACCCTTTGGACCTTAAAAAAATATGTGTTCATTTGTTGTTCGTTCAATGTTATTTAGTTGGGAAAGGGGTACAGTTATGTAGAAAATTGTTAAACGGAAATCTAAAAATTTGACAAAATAGGTACCTAAGCAAATACACGGTATTACTATTATTATTATTCCCTAGTACTTCATAACACATTTCATTACTCCTGTTAACTCCTATATTTGGTGACAGACTTAAAGAAATGATTAATCTCCTACTAACTTATGATACCCTAGTACTTCATAACACATTTCATTACTCCTGTTAACTCCTATATTTGGTGACAGACCTAAAGAAATGATTAATCTCCTACTAACTTATGATACCCTAGTACTTCATAACACATTTCATTACTCCTGTTAACTCCTATATTTGGTGACAGCCCTAAAGAAATGATTAATCTCCTACAAACTTATGATACCCTAGTACTTCATAACACATTACATTGACCTTACATTGACATTAAAACGTTGTTGCTTATAAATCTTTGAATAAAACATATTGATTTATTTATTCCATCGTGTTTTATTTTTGATAAAGTGTCTCACTTTTGTGCACGATTGTACTTTAGCTTTTCATACGAAGATGTAAAAAAATGGGTCTAACAGAACACGTTGTTTCATAGGGGGTCCAATAGGCATTAAAGTATAGGCAAAACCCAAGTTTTAAGGTCGAAACGGCACAAGGAGGTCCAAACGGTCATATTAGTCAGTGAGGTCCTAACTTGGAGGTCCAACGGGTACGTAGTCCGCGGATTGGGGCCAAGGCTGGCCCAGGACACATTATTCTATCAAGCGCACTCCAGCCCGCAGCTATTTCTGGGCCTGCAGCGGCCTCCACTCTTATTTATGAACCTCCTTTCAAGCTGACGTATTGCTCCATAGGAAACCAATATAAATCTCTACCAACATTTATCGCCACTTAGTTGGAAAACCTTTCACAAAAATACTACCTACTTTAAAATGTTTAACGTCTGTCTGCGTAGCTCTAAAAATATCCTTAAATGCACACACTCAAGTAATGTCCCAAATTATCGTGCCTTATCTACGAGGTCAACCTTGGAGTTCTTTAGGCGACTTGTTTACCGAATGTTAAACTGACAAAAAATGTGACCATACACGTTGTATTGATGTTCCACTGATAAACCTCTGTTTATAATTTGGCAGAGCTATAATGGATCGATTTCTTCCGCGTCCACTTAAGGCCGAGATAATTCTTATCAAACGCGACCTCAATATCAAGGAATAAAAACAGATGCATTTCGTGTTATCGACGAGACCTTCCTAATTTAGGCAGTGTTGATAGTGATGTTGTCTTTTTAATCTAATAAGTCTGTCTGTAATGTTGACTATTTTTAATTTTCAGGAAACCGATTAATTATTACAAACTGCTATAAATTATAATATTTATAGCTAAAGTTCGCGCACCTTTGACCTCGTTTTACATATAGGGTGAACCAGGGTGAACTATGACATTATCATCCGATGATGGATTTATATTTATAGATCTCGAGATTTCACAATAAAATATTATTATGATAAAAATATACTAACATCAGACAATAAGATACTACTTAAAAAAAACTTTGGACGAACAGTTTTGGGGTCATACTCAGAAAAAGTGTACATTTTGAATTTGTAACTAAACTGATAGGTAACGATACTGAGAATCTCCGTCACGAAACTGATGTCATAAGGTATGGTGCACATGGATTGGGCGAATAAAACACCTGATTATATTTGGCTTATCAGTCTTATTTAGATTAATAAAAATAAAAATACCATAAACATTGGTAATTATTTAATTAAATTCCATTAAAATACCTGTCGGCAACTATACCTGTGTATTAATACACAGGTATATAGATATGCACTTTTAGTTTTTGTGAACTAAGCTTAACAATTTCTCAGTTTCGTAACGTAACGCAATTTTACGCAATATAACGAAAATGATAATAAAATCTGAGAAATCATAACCTCTAAAAATATTTTTACGTAAACCACGGTTTTACCACGCAAGCACTGAGAGTATTCTTTTAGATAATACAAAAGATATGAAGAAAACATGGTAAGTAAACAAAAAACATTAAACTTACCAAAATAATAGTCGTTTATCACCCTGAGGTATTTTTTGTAAATTTTCACTTGCTAAACGTCTTGACTTCACGACTGCGGCGAAAACTAGAAGGCTGCCGTGACAGTGATTTTGACGTAAGTAATAACGTTGCCAGATTAGAAAAAAACTATTTATACCACCTTAAGTCATTGCGTTTCAAATTTTATCACGCGTTACTAACCCTGAGTAACGAAACTTCATAATTTTGGGACAACATTTGTTTAATTTAAATAAATCCTTCTGTTTATGATTTACGGATAAAATTGGTCTTATTTAGTTACTTGATTCATCAAGAATAATATAACCACAGTCAATGGTAAAAAAAGCGATGAAAATTCGTAACAATTCATCTCTGAAAATGTGTAATCGTCATTGGGACACCAAAAAAATGTATGGCGATATTTTTATCAATGTTTTGACAGTCAAAAAATGTAATCTTATAATGAAAATTTAATTGAAAATACCAGAGAAATCATCGTAGAATTAGACTAATATAACAAAAAGGGGGGATAAAAGAAAATATATCATAATACTAAATATTTACGTAAATATGAAGTTGCAGGACAAGAAAAGACACCAAATGTACACTTTTTCTGAGTATGACCCTTTGCCATGTCCTTACCTGTCAAATATAACCTTACTGAGATTACTGTTTATTTATGTATGTTGTATTCTAATAACGTGATCAATCATGCATGTTTTAGAATCTTATTTTATTGGTTTTTTAACAGTTTACATAACCGGATTTAAATGATTTTTAAAATATTAATTTCTAGTTATAAATACTGATTGTGATTGAGCCGTAGTTTTGTTAGTTGTGATGAAAAATAATCTCCAAAAGCGGACCAGTAATAATAGAGAAATCGGTGTACATGTCGCAGGTTTTTCATAAAATTAGGTTTTTGATCAAAAACCTAAGGGATTTGATCAAACCACGGAGGAAGATAAAATAACAACAGTTTTATCATTTCCCTAAACAAATCTAGTGAATTGAACAAATCCCAGTAGTACTCCGTGACGCGCGCTCGCTTCGCTCGCATATTATATAACACTAATGTCTTCTGTCCCCAAAGTGCCGGGCCTCCGCCGGCCTCCTTCGTCGGCCTACGGCCCGGTGCCCATGCCGCCCATAAAGGATATTGGATTGTTTTATTTATTTCATTTAAATTTGTCATAAAACAAAGCAAACCCGTGATTTTGACAAGAACTTTATCATAAACGCAAACCCGTGATTTTGACAAGAACTTTATCATAAACCCAAACTAGTTCAGGTTTTTGATCAAAAATCTGAACTAGTCTGGATTGTTACAGGTTTATGATGAAATTGAGTTTAAAATGTGTCATCTTCCGGTTTTTGATGAAAAACCTAGGTTTTTGATCAAAAACCTAATTTTATGAAAAACCTGCGACATACATACATGAAAAAAAAACCCTCCTTATTTAGAAGTGGTTAAACAGTTTTATTTTTATTGAATAATATTGTGTGGATATCCACATTTGAACAAAGGAGGTGGAGAATAGAGATTTTATCGATAAACGCGATAATCCCCACACCCGTATCAATATAATCCTGCAATATCCTACCGCTGGGAAAATAAATATCCTGAGAAGCAGACCGTTAGGTAGTTTACCTAACACGCAAACATTCCGCTCGGATATTATTAAATAAAGATATAGATTAGCTATATCATTTATGTATAATTCAGTAGATACGCAGCGGGGTCAGGGGTTCGCGCAATCGACAGCACACACGGAATTTATATTTTACATTCGTGAAATGTCCACTGAAATGTAAAAGTTTAACGTTTATTTTGTGTAAATGCGTTATATATTTTTTTGAAATGTCTAGTTTAATGAAAATTTATGGGTGATGGTTATTCTTTGTCGCGGAGTCGCGGACGAAGTAATATTTATTGCTTTTATAAACGAACTGCAGACTTTACGGTTAGTTGAGTAATTCCGTTGCACTGTTTAACATAACAAGGCTAAATGGACATAGTTGGGCAGTACACTAGGCTTAGACTAGTGAAGTGCACACTGCGACAACCTTGCGTTATCTGAGTCCAGTGCCCTTGGTCCACTTACAGCGCTATCTCGGGCACATCGTCGCCATCTGATAAACATGCTTGTTTGTTCGCTTGCTCGCTGATCGTAACTCATATTTGCAGCCATGTTGTGATAATATTAAATGTATTCATGTATCTGGTGCGGAATGCAAAATAGATATGCGCATGGATGCAGTGTTGCAATGTGTTGACTGGTGGAATACGAAATATGGAACGCATTTTGTAATAAAAGAATATGTAATGTACTGCGAGAATAGGGTGTCCTACTTCATTTTGAAATAGAATTTCAAAAAGCAACATAACATTATAACTTGTGCGCCCAGCGCCAGTTATTTTTAAGTTCCTAGGAATAGGGGGTGGCAAATGGCAATAGCCCAATAGGCTAACTTAACACAAAACCAGGGTCAGTGGCTGCTACTGAGAAATTCCTGATGAAATAAACCATAACAATTTTCCCGACCCGGAATCCGCAGGAGTCAGGACAATATGCTCAGAAGTCACGATTGCGACCACTTCACCAACGAATCAGTCTCATTTCCACAATACAGCAGACTATGATAATGCCTGAATACGGAAATAGGCGAACATAATTCAATAGACAGGCACAAACATTTTGTTTAAACACAAAAACCAATCAACGCTACGTGAATCGATTTAGGTTCCTAATGCGGTTTTTTGATCGAGTCTGTCGATTCAACATAAGATGTGACTGCCGAAATTTGCGCCTTACAAAAAACGTACAATGACTATCTAGCCGCAGATCAAATTATGTACTATTAGGGTTTTTTAGTATAATGACGGGGCGGCGCATAGCGGTAACAGAATGGTAGCAAGCGCTTATTGTGCGCACTTCCTTAGGACTTAGGACATAAAGTCTAATTCCCCAAAAATAATTACAAGACGATGATTCAACGTTAGAACAATGAAGCTTGAACATCAAAAGATTATCTGACAATGAGAAGTAACAATTAACGCGAAGGTTGTCAGTGTAGGCGACGGAGGAAACGGAGTACCGTTTGATCGCTTCAATCTGTCGGCCAAACGTTATAAACCGATAGAGCCTTGGGCTGTTATGACAAATTCGTTACCGAGTTCCTACTACGGCTGCATCTAAATGATGCTAATGAACTTTGTATTTGTAAGAATGATAATTCGCTTATGGAAATATTGGTGTTTCCGTGTGCAAATTTTAACAATGTAATCGATAAAGATACTGATGCATCAGGTACAAAAAAAATGAATGCAATCTGATTGATGAAAAGAGGAGTGTTGGTCACTGTTGATCGTCCGGGGGTGAGATGGGCAGACGACATTGTTGCCATTGCGAGGATGAGACTGACACAAGAGCGTGGAGCTTGGCACAATCAAAGAGAGGCCTAACCCAGCAGTGAGTGAAGTTGGGCTGTGGATAATGATGATTGATTGGCTATAGTGAAGCACGAAATCTAAATTGCAAAGTCGAACCTAGTAGCTGGTTTTGCGATATGCGTTGCAGAAAGAAGCTCTTTACATTAAATTCAGCACAAACAACATTATTTCATGACTCATGTAAGATATACTTACAAATACACTGTACAAAAATAATCTATCCGCATTTTCAAACAGGATTACAAATTCATAGACTTGTAATCCCAACAGCATCTGGTCAGATACTGTGTGGAAACTCCATCAAACTTGTATGATTAATCGGCGAGTTGTGTCGTAAACAAGTGATAAAAATACACGGAGCCTGCAGAAGCTGGTAGAAACTGTGTTTTTATGCAAAGTTCATACGCTGCAGTGGACAATGTGACACCTGCGAGCTGCGCCGCCGTCGCACCTGGATGGAATTTATAAATAGTTTCAGTTAGATCGCCGGTGGCATGGTCGCGGTTTTAGCTATTGGTTACTTTGTCCTTTGTTCTCCTACTAAACTTGATAGAAACATGAATATGATTGACGTTGGACCAATCAACCTCACTACTCGGTTTATCTATTTTACCAGCATCTTTCTGCTCTTGTCCCTTGTAAAGTTGTAACTTGGGTCGGCAACACGTTTTTTCTTCCATTATCTTTAGTCAACCATCATGATTTCAGTTACTCCTTTTTCTTCATATCATTCCTCACACAAATTTACCATCATTCATTAATAGTCTTTCAAGAAATTCATCGCTGTTTACCAAAAGAGGTTCTTCTATTTTTACCAACCTTGTTTCAAAGTTCGTTTTCTTATTGTCAACATTTATGAATGTTGTTTACACAACAGGGATGTTTGCAAAATAAAAGTTTGGTGAAAGCAGACATTGCTAGTTGTTTACGAGAACACTACAATTTGTTCGTTAAACTTTCTATCACAAGATGACCAACTTTTTCATTCTATAGTTTTCTCCTAATTTTGTATTTTCTTAGAATTATTTGATTACATTGGTTGATACAATATCAATTACTTAATAAATAAATTGACATACCTACTACAAAAATAGCTTTTTTTTATTTCGCGTGCATGTATACTATACATACAGGTTTGCAGTCAATGATGGGTACACCATCCGTTGACAGGTGTTTCTTTAGTAGTTGTGACATTTATGGACGCGACGACAGTTGCATTCTAATTCACTGACAAAAAAGATCATAATTAACAACAGGTCTTGACCAATACATCATTAATAACAAGTTTCGAGCTGTCAGTGAATGTAACATTGTTTATAATAAATTCATATTTATCTGCTCTGACATTTATTTTGTTTTACTTATTAGCGTCGAGTTACACCGTAATGACCCTGATATTGCTACTACAAAATACCTAAGTGCAACAGTCATTATTTATAGCTCGTCGGTGTGATTGGCGTCTAGTTAAGAGGCAGTAGGTGGCAGTTTGATGGACGGCCAGTCAGGGGTTGCCGACATTCGCCTATCGGTTAAGACTTTCCACAATTCATCGTGTTATCTATTCGAGGTTACGATTGTTTACCTACATGCTCCATATTGTGTGATATTACTGTTTTAATTAAACACAGTTTTAGATCGTACGCGTTTAATTACGTTCATTTGAAAGTATTAGGCATAACATAAGTACCTAAAAATCATTGATAAAGTCGACTGTGTTATTATTTTTGGAATTCATTCATTTTTGTTTCAGATAGTGAATTTCCGACAAAATTTATTTTTATTGAATTCGTTTTAGATCTGCAAAGCCATTTCACAAATCCACACAGAAAGCCAGATATAGTTAGGATTCTCAGCCGTCATTACGCAAACCCTACAGTACGTACAGACGTAATCCAAAATTATAATACCTGCGTCTGAGAGTATAACGGGCCATAATTACTAGGATTGATGCAATAACCGCAGCTCGATAACGAATAGGTACACCGAATGAAACAAGCGAAAAACATATGTTTATGGCCGAACATTATTGAGCAAGCTCAGCAAGGGTGAGAAGGTATCCTAAGGAACATCAATTAAGAGTCTTAAGAGGGAAGCACGTCCAAGAATATCTTGCTAACAAGAAACACAATTATAGACATAAAACCAGATTATAAATCCAGACACGATTCGAAATCGTAGACGTTATTATCTATTTCCTTCGTGCAGAAGAAGAGGTGGTTTGAAGTATAGATAGGCTAAAATAGAAGGTAACCTGAAAATATATAAAGTAGGTCCACTGGATTAATGAGTGCAGAAAAGTACAGAACACATAACGAATACGAATAAAAGTTAAGAATGACGTTTCTTAAATCTACAATATATTCAGCTGAGGATGGGGCAGACTGATCGAACAATATCATCTTAAAGCCTCTGATTCAGCTTCATTTTCAGGAGATAAAATAGATACGTTTTGTCTAAAAATAGCTCATAGATAGCAGTATCTCATAGATAAAAATATAAAATCTTTTCATAATAACTGAAAACGATCACAGGACGATATCTGGGGTCAAAAAGTGAAGCGATATTAAACTCAATAACAGTTTTACGACTGTGCCAGTGATAAAATAAGAAAACTATGCAATCAAAACGAAACAACGGATATTGACTCGGTTTTGAATTCTCATATTGTTTCTGTATTGTACATTTTACTGAGTATTTGTCGTTTATTATTAGTCTGGGCTCCTGACCTAAATTCCTTTCGCACGAAACTGGAGAGGAAAATTTTAGTCACCACTGAAATAAATTGCATTTATTATTTAGAACGTTGCAATGCCACTGCAAATAATTTGTAAAATGAGGACGTTAACAGTCTCAAATAATTTTAAAACGAAACAGAAAATATGAGAAAAGCACAAAGTTGGGCCTAGTAATGGCGTAACATGAAACTTGCCAAAGAAAGTTGCCAAAATTCGCGAGTAAGATGACTTACAAATACTGACAATAGATGGTATGTGCCTAGTTGCTTGTTATTTTTAGCTGTATCTATTTAGAGAAGAAGTTTTCTAAGGAATTCCAAAGATAATTTATTCTTTGTAACATATCGCAAAAAAACACCATTGAAGTACACTAGAAAATCATATTTCAAATTCAAATCAATTTATTGCATACATGTTGTACATGAGTTGGAATTTTTATATATAATTAGTATCAAACATGCACCCTGTAAGGGCACTGCAAAACATGCGAGTAAAAATAAAATCAAATTAAAAACATTTCATTCATATTTCGGATGACGAAACACGTATAACCGTTTTACGAACTTGTGGTAAGCAAAATTCTGTTACAAATGTGAACATAGTACAGAGCTGACCAAGTTTCACAAGTTATCGATGTAACGGTAAATATCTATGAAATAACGGGGGCAGAGCATCCAAATCTAGTAAGAAGTAACCACTTACAATGTGTTGCGCAGCCAAGTTACAACATAGACATCGGTAGGTTCGTCTGAGCAGCGGTAATTGGTAGACTAATGTTTGATACGGCTACGTTTTTGTTGGTTGTAACTGTTCTCATGTTTGACGATGGTAAGAATTTCGTCGTTTGCGTTTTGGAGTGTAATTTTGTGAATGAGAACGAGCTTATTACGTAGATGGTGAGAATTAAAAATTAAGAATGAAACAACATTAAGTCTTATTTCAATTTCATCTTTTCTCAATAAGGTGTCGGGTGCCCTAGAAAAGCAACAAGACACTATGAATACTTATTTTATTGAGACGTCAAGTAACCGCAACTATTCTTATTTTATAAGAAAAACGGCATCTAAAATAAACTGTTACAAAGTGCAACATAATAAGCATTCCAGGAAACTCCGAAGAAATATTAGGAAGCAATGTTCTGTTATGAATAAATACTGAGAAGTTTGCTAAAAATTGGAGGTCTTACCAAGTTTGTTCATTAGCATTGCATGTACGTCAGTGACGATCTGAGTCACGACCACAAATTACATTGTCAGACCTATGCAGAAAGTTCCAGATAATATTGTTGTTCGTGTGTGAATACCTATCAGCTACCTGTTTACTGTTATCCAAATACATTGTGATTTCTTTGCAAGAGAGAAAATTCTGATTCATGTTTGCGGATATGGTTATGGTTTGGCAGTTTTGGCACTCGACTACACTGAATGTTTCTTTTGATTTAAAACTTTTCGACACAGAGTTTTTAGGCTGGTACAAAAACAATTTCAGATAACGACAAAATGTAACGCTCCGTTGGTGGTCTTAATCTAATTTAATTTGTGGAAGTAGAACTAGACTCTGTCACACTATAGAAGCAATTTGTACCAAAATGGTTGATCTTCAACGTGTAAGGCGGTGAGTTGCGCAAGATCATGCTCACTGACCCAATCGCGCTCAGCCCTCCTCGTCTCGGTCGAACGCTACACGTGGAACTTCCGACTCGGACCAATTGGACAGCCGTGATTTTAACTATTTCAACACTTATTAACTCAATGTTTTATATGGGCAAAAATCCCCCTATACGTATGACAAATAGATTTGAAGGAAAAGCAAACATTATCGTTTCTTCTGTTTGCGTTATCGAAGGATTGCTTAATTTATTTATGCCAGTGTCAATGGCTGCTTTAGATTCAAAACAGGTCTGCCAACAAAAACTCAATTGAACTTTGGATACACGACTAATAGAGTATCTTAAAAACATCAAGTTCAATGTGGTTTGAAAACTTAGGACAATGATCTAACAATGGAAGTGTTCAAGGAAGTAAAACTGTAGGATACTTAACCGAGGGTCAGTGTTTATGGTGACGGTTTAACTTATGACGTAATTGATGTTGATGGTTTATCTTAACGCAAGGTTACAAATACAAAATATTTATTTCCGTAAAACAATATGTGATACGAGTGGTGTCACCTCATCACCTGTCTTAGGTACCTACATTGTACAATTATCTTGCACATTTTTTTTGAAGTATTTGATATTTTTCTAAATAGAAGGCGTTAGTTAAAAATGTATAAGTAAGTTTCTAGGTAAGGATGCTCAAGATGATATGGTTCGAGTAGTAAAGAATGATTCAAACCTAAAAGAATTCAAATAATTGAACTGTCATGCTGAATATTAATTTATTTGCATAGGTTTTAGGCTCAGAATGACGTATGATATTGCAAAATCATAGTAATAGACAATGACTGTGCTAGGGCACCAGTACAAAAGGGCAATCGCATTGTGACGTACACAAAGAAATTCAGTATCTCTACGTGAAGCTAACGAATAGCATTATTATCTTTGTTTCTTGTTTTTTATCAGTAACATTTTACATTGTTTGATAGTACTCATATTGATATGCATTACCAGTAGTCCATACTATGAAGAATTCTTGATTACTTTCACTGTGATATCACGATATGCTGCTGATACATTGAGTGCTACTCTTTGATTGCAATTGACAGCTATTTAACAACGTCCGCAATGTATGTCAAATTAATGAAGCTAGCTATGATTTGGACTAAGTGGTGATGCAGACAGATTTATGTTTTTACACAGGATGTTGGCTGGTAGCGCTGTTTTATATAAATACAGTGAACGCTGCTATAACAGCTACCAAGATTACAGACGCGCAAAAAACAATAGATATGATATTTTGTGTAAACTAACGTACTGTGTTCTACAGATGAATAACAGGCAAGACATTATAAAAACATACTCATTATTTATCAATTGCACACAGATGAATATGCACTTATCCAATTATGTACAGATATACTTAATGTTTTCTACTACTGCACCGCGAATTCCAGACATGATTCAAGATATAGCTCGCAAGGGCAATGAATTTATAATACTTACCCATTTTTTATCAAGTACATAATCCATTTCGCAGCAACGTAGGCAGATAGAAAACACATATCAATAATGCATATGTGTAGATAGTAATGTGACATTTGTGTAGTGTGTGTGTGTCTTGATATCGCGTCCGTTGCCCCCTAACAACTCGGTGACATTGGCGGAGCACAAATAAAGTGATAACCGCACATAAATAATAATGTAGATAGATATCTCGCATCTCTGTCTATAAACAACGTATGTCATCATTATTCATTCTGTTCGTCTATCTAATTTTCCCATGAACGATTCTGATTTAAATTTGGATTGAACGTGATTTTTAGCATTCATAGTCTTATTTTCCTCCTCTACCTGGTATTGGCTTTTGATAAAGAATATTATAATGCGAAGGAAATTCGCTTACTGATGTATAAATCGACCCAAACCAGTTTTCATGTTCGCGTTACCAATCGAATCGAATATTATCGATTGGATAAATCTCACCATCCACATTCATGTCTCTACGGTCGGCAGGAATCGTTAACGTGGCGATTTTCAATTGTGAATTATTCCGAATTCTATTTCAGGCTCTGTTTTATTTAATTCAAGTTTGTTTTGGAATATTCGCACTCAACTCAGCGTCTAGTTCGTGGTCTGGAGCTAAATAATTAAGGAGTAATGTCCATTTAAGCTGTCATTGAAGCGAGAGAAAAGATTGGTTGTCGTTTTCATGCGATTAAACTTGTTGCCTCCAGACGAGGCCGTCGCTTTTCGATTATTAAAGGTAATCACAATCTGTATGTACTCATAAGTTACGGTACGTGTACATGAACGCGCTAAATAAATGTTGTCAAGGTGCGAGATCAAACTGTTTGTTTTTCACCAACAAAAACGAGTGGGTGCGAACTTGAAAGACGAGATGATTGAATAATGACTAACGTGCCTTATCCATGGTGGTGCAATGATCTCACAACGTATCGCAACAAGGCAAGGCAGAGCTTAGTTTACTAACGTCTTCAAAAATTCGGTTATTATGACGCGTCGCTACAGACTGTACATATTATAATAGAGGCACTTTGCTAATGTACGACATAACAAAAAAGTCGGTAATATTTAGAGTTGCGATCATAGAACTCTGCTCAGAGGCTATTCATCTAAACACACCAAAATACAAAGTGACGTAATCTGTAAAGTTTAGTGAACGCTCGCGGGTGTAGTGTGGCGGCGCGCGCACGTTGCCTCGATCTAAGTCGGTGTGCTGTCAAGGTCTGCGCGAGCGCTTGATCAAGGCCATCAGTGGCAGGAAGGCTCGCATCGCGGCTCAGCCTGCGATTGTCTCGCTGTATTCGTTATTAAGTTCATATTACCTCGTTGCCTATTATAAAATTCGTGTATTCATACTTCTTGGAACATGACTTTTTCTTTCTTTGTTGAGATTTTATGCTATTAATATTTTTCTGCTGGTCCAATAACGTGTTATTGGTTAAAATTTGAGTGGATCGTTGTGTTCGAAACGTGTCTCACGTATAATTGCGTCATTTGAGACTCAAAGGACTGGCTTCGGATAAAATATTTAATCAAATGCCAACAGAGAACATAGCGATGCCAAAAAACTGCATGGAATGTTGTTTACACAGTTTACGTTGGAGCAAGACTGGAGAGTTGAGTATAAAGTGTATAAATTGATGATTTTATACGTAATTGTAGGAAGTGATTTCCGATAGACTTCCTGATTTATTCGACCACAATTGGTATTATATTTTATTTCGTGGTTTAAAAAGAACTTTGTTAAAGCGTCGATCTGGGAAAGAACAAAGAATTTCTGAAAGAATCTATTCAGTAGGTACCTTAAAAAGTTCATAATAGGCTCATCAACTTTTTTCGATTACGCGGCCAAATTGTTCACTTTTATTACAAGTATAATCAAATACTTATTGATACCTATTTGATTGGACCTGATTGACTTGCCATTATTTAAATGATAAAGTCATAAATCATGTCGTGATTTTAGCTCTCAAATTAATTTCGTTCAATCAACCTCTTTTCTGCGGTTTTCTAACATAACATCATAGTTTTTTTTGTCGTAATATATTTACAGAAGCTAGTTAATTGAATAAAACATGTGATTAAAATAATCCCGCATAGTATTACAGTCATGGGAAGTGAATCTGAGTTTTTGTAGCGTCAGAAACGTAATTATTGTCAGGTAGCGAGCGATGGAGCCGCGATTATGCGCTTTTTGTTTTTATTTCCTCACTGGAACTAAAATGGGAAATACCTGGTGATATGCGTTTTCAATTTAGGTGTTTGCTTTAGGTGTTTAAGATCAGGGTCATGGTGTTCGTGTATATTTAGTTTCATAATTAAGAAAAAAGAAACGCTGGATTGACTGAGAAAAAGATGATATTGTGGCAATAAAGGAGGATGGTAGTGTGGCAATAAAGGACACCTCCTTTATTGCCATACTACCATCTTAATCATGACGAGTAATAGAGAATTAGAGAAGCATGGAAGAAGAAGACATGCTGCTCCAAACCCAAATGAATTGTAATAAAGGCAAGAGAATGATAACTCAACTTCTCTTAATTATTTTCTTGTTTATTTAAATTAAACTTAAACTAGCACAAAATATGGTCTCAATCTCAACCAGTCTTCAATAAATAAAAATCCAATAAATACACAAGGTATGATTAAGGAAATTTCTATACAAATATATTTCGCGCTTATCTCAGTAACGCCCACAAGTTATGCCGCCCGGGCGGGTCAACTCGTACCTTTTCCCCTTTCTTTTGGCCAACTGTTGGTGCCGAAAGCGCTGATGTACGATAAAATTGAAACGCCAATAAATACGGACAAAATGAACCATCATTATTTCTGCATTTACGTTTCACGAGCGCCAAAAAAGAGCGTAAAAGAAATCGTACATGAATTATGAATGTAGGTATGAAAAATGGTTCGGAAAAACGATGTGAAAAAGTTGGGTTTTCCAGACGGTATAGAAAAGATCATCTTTTTTTCTTCTTCCATTGTGTTTCGTATCTATTATCTGTTTGATACGTTTATTGTGTAGACTTGTAGTAAGGTTTCTTTTTCTATGTGTATTTTATTTTCTGTTGTTAGTGATAAATTAAACTTTAAAACATAACATCACGCCTGTAATCCCCGAAGGGTTAGGCATAGGTGTAGGTACCTAATATAGTACACCCATGTTTTTAAGTCCGATGCAATAGGGTGAGCCTATTGCCATCAACCGGGAACAAATTCAGACTCCGTGGCAGCTACTGAGAAATAATAAGTAGAGAAGTACTTTACTTAATCATTCTATTCATATATATTTACTTACATGAAAGCCCTGAGCATGCAAAATTAATTTAAAACGAATGAAAAATCTGATTCCTGCTTTCAAAGCTTTCATTAAAAAATTAATGTAGCTCTAAAAGCTTAGAACATTTTAATAAAAACGTCTGTGCAACGGTCGAGTAAATATAAAATATTAATTGCACACTTTGGTGAATAAATCAACTGAGTTTTGGATTAATAATGTAAGAATTTGTTATGACACATTGTTGGCAATCTTAGATTAAATAGATATTCTGTATTTTATACATGTCCCATGTTTTATGTGAAACCAGGTTTGAAAACAAATATGTCTCCTAAACGACGCACGATATTTTACAAACTTGTGTTATTTTGTAACTCATTATTTTCTTTGTAACCAACAGCTGATTCTCGTGATTTAAGGCACTAACAAAATTAATTTTGGAAACTACACGAAAATTTTTTGCGGCCAATGTTCCAAAATCACCATTTAGGGCGTAACCGTGGTTCTAGGTAATTTATTGTGTATTGTAATGGTACAATTTATTGCAAAGGTTTTTTATTTATTTTTTCCACTCGCGGCAAGGGCCCTACTCCACCTCTTTAAGTACCGTTCGGCTGTTATCTTCGCATTAAGTTACCAAACCGTTACTTCCCACCTCGGGTTAATATCGTTCAGGCATGTGAGCAAACACAACTCTACAAAAAAAAAAAAAACTATTGCCTCTACTTGAGTAAACTGACCTACCATGCGATGGGAATTGAATTATACGGTAACATCGCTTTTTATATGCTAACACCAATTAAAATAGTTCACGAAGTTATCGATAGACTGGGGTAATTGGCGTGGAGACAATTATAATAAAATAGGGCATGGTAATACAGGTCTACAAACTAATTAAGGCGCTGACAAGAGCCAAATAGGCTTGTATTGAACAATTTTTTAGCCAAATCTATACAGTTTGACACGGCGGAAAAAATATATGTTAATCTTGAACATATTTCTGATAATTTCGTTGTTTTCAAAACACGTTTTTAGTTTAGTTTTAAGTTTTCTCGATACAAAAAAATGGTAAACTAACCTCTTAAAATGATCTTCCAACAAAAATATCTGTATTACTGATCAACGTACGTTGGTAAAATTTATAACAATAACGTACCATATTTAAATACAAAATTTGGTTGTTTTTAATTTTTGATTATTTAATAAATTATTTTGATGTAATTAATCATTATATGGTTTGTAAGAAGTTCGAGCGTTGCGTCATCGCGCTCTCTTTCTTACCTAAGCAATCCGACAGTGAGCGCTTAGGCGCGGTGCTAGACGGACGTATGTCACTTTGCGCCCCACTGACAGCTATCCGTTCATCTATAAATTATTATTGACCGCGTCACAATGTTAGTCCAGGATCCACGGTACATTTTTTCACTTGATTACTATCAAGCTAATTTTCCGTGAGCAGCTGCATTTTGATGAGACGCCAACATTACCCTATACGAAAACTCTCGATTGTGGTAGGTAATAGGGGCAGCAGGGATAAAATATATATTGATTATATATTATTATAATTATTTATTTGATGATTTTCAAAAATCTATTACTAACTATTTTATTTTTATCTGATGATCATTATCTAAATCCAACATGATTGATAACGAGCTCATCAAAAATTACTACAAACCAGCTGTTTTTTAGGGGTCCGTAGCCGAATGGCAAAAAACGGAACCCTTATAGATTCGTCATGTCTGTCCACCCGTATGTCACAGCCACTTCATTCGGAAACTATTGAGACTACACAGTTGAAACTCTACAAGTATTCTGTGAACCGCTTTACGATTTTTATACAAAAATAAAAAAAAGGATTTAGGGGGTCGCCCCATACATGGAACTGAAACTATATTTTTTTTTTCATCAAACCTATACCTACGTGTGGGGTGTCTATAGACATTAGACAGGTCTTTAAAAATGACATTGAGGTTCCACAAACAATTTTTTCTCAAAGCCAATCGTTTGGAAGACAGACACTTCCAAATTTGTAAAATGGCGACCGGCCTCGCGGTCGCTTGCCTTCGGTATTGCCAACAATGACCAGCTTTTCAAGGCTGCTATCTCCTCTTTGCATTATGTGGCTGAAATAAGACAAAATACGCTGTAGGCAAACTGTTGACAATCGAGTCTTGATATCGAGTTGGTAAAGGATAGACACATTTGTGCGTTTGGCCGTCCATGGAATTCGGAGAATCCGCCTAAAACACCACATTTCGAATGCGTCTATCCTCTGTCTTACTCTTGTTTGGATTGTCCATGTCTTAACTTGTGGGAAAAAATGCTCCTTCCGAGAAGCCTGTGCCTGAAAAGGAACCGATCTAGGCTGATGATGGTTTCGTGACGGTGTTGAGGAGGAAGCGCCGTCAGAGAACCATCAAGAACCGCTGCGGCACGGCTCCATCGGAGCCCAATGTGCATATTCGTGCCGCAAAGCCGAACACTCCTTTGTACCTCTCCCGTCTACATTACACCACTACGACGGAGGACATCGTGGAGTACGTGCGCCAGAAGATCAAGTACGTGGCGAGAGTGCAGCTGCTCGAGTCGCGCCGCAACGTCAACTTTAAGGCGTTTGTGGTGCGAGTACCGACATGCTACCTGCACCTCGTCTTGGAAGAGGACTTTTGGCCGCAGGGGGTGGTGTTTCGACGCTTCCGCGGGCAAGTGCCACATGATCGCACAGTGACGTGATACTAATATAGTTTTAAGGTTTTGTTTACTAACACAAGCTGTCAATTATATCGTATGTATGTTAGTCTGTAAGGTATTTATCTATGGGCCAAAGTAGCCTGAAAATAAATAATAATTATTATTATTAACTCTATGGAGGAAAATCAGGAAAACTAGTGCTCTGACCAAACGGGCCTTCGTTTTAAAACTTATACCACGTTTTTCCCAGATGTTCCGGGGGCGTAAAATAGCATCTTTAGCCATGGCTATCCGCCGTTTTATTTCTGTGACGCAGCTACCTTCATTACTTATATTGGAGCCCAGTTAATCGAAGCTGTCCACAGTATAGATGCCTTAGATGTTATAGGCGCCCGATAGCTTTCCCGCACGATCTACCACCATAAGCTTGGTTTTCTGCCTATTTATTGCAAACCCTACTTTGCCACTTTCCACTTCCAATCTGTGCCGTATCTCTTTCATGTTGCCAAATGTTGTAGCAAGGAGAACGGTGTCATCAGTGTACCTCAGATTGGAAATCCATTTTCCACCAACAGTAAACCCCTTGTCCCAGCCCTAAAGAGTCTTGAATGATATTACTCTTCATACATATTGAAGAGCAGAGGTGAGAGGATGCATCCCTGCCTAACGCATTTGAACAGTCGGTGTCTATTTTGACGAAAGAGCGGTTGTTGATGTGTAGGTAGAGGCATCGGACTATGTCAATAAGATGTTGAGGCGTTCCCATGTCTTTAAGAACCCCCCACAGCTTGCCCCACTCCACGCAATCAAATGCTTTGGTATAATCTATGAAACATATCAATACAGGGCTGTTAAATTCCCGGCTTTTCTCTATAATTTGGCGAACGTTCAGGATTTGTTCCCGCGTGTCTTTGCCTTTAACAAAACCTGCTTGCTCTTCTGGAATTTGTGGCTCCAGAAAGTGTATTAGCCTGTTGTTTATGATGTACAGGAGTATTGATGGTGCGTGGAGTAAGTGCCAAACACTTAATATAATTTTTAGAATCTTGTAGGCAACTTGTAAAGAGTGGGTTTAATAGAAAATATCCAATCCCCAAAACCCAGTTAGTAAGTAATCATTTTTAGGGTTCCGTAGTCAACTAGGAACCCTTATAGTTTCGCCATGTCTGTCTGTCTGTCTGTCTGTCTGTCTGTCTGTCCGTCTGTCCGTCCTCGCTTAATCTCTGTGACCGTTAGCACTAGAAAACTGAAATTTGGTACCAATATGTGTATCAATCACGCCGACAAAGTGCTAAAATAAAAATTGGAAAAAAATGTTTTATTAGGGTAGCCCCCCTATATGTAAAGTGGGAAGTGATTTTTTTTTTAATTTTAACCCTAACGTGTGATATATTGTTGGAAAGGTATTTAAAAATGAATAGGGGTTTACTAAAATCATTTTTTGATAATGTCAATAATTTCGGAAATAATCGCTCCAAAAGTAAAAAACAAAGCGTCCCCCCCCCTCTAACTTTTGAACCATAAGTTTAGAAAATACGAAAAAAATCTGAAAAGTAGAACTTTATAAGGACTTTCTAGGAAAATTATTTTGAACTTGGATGGAAACAACAGATGGAAACTGCAGTTAACCAATATAATTTGGTCCCTGAATCGTATGAGCGCCTATACAATCCAGAGGTCAAGTTTCATTGGCCCGTATTTCAAACAAAAAAAGAATTATTACTACGGAACCCTACACTGAGCGTGGCCCGACACGCTCTTGGCCGGTTTTTTTAATGACTTCGTTATCGATACATATTGGAAGGAAGGAAGGGGACTCTTTGATCAAACCATACATTTTGTAGGACAAATATTTTTTCAAATAATTTAGATAATTATCATCAGATTTAACAAAAAAAACCCAGCTGATGATTCTCAAAAGTGTTTGTACTTAACACTTTTGAGAATCATCAAGCCAACATATTTTATCCCTGCTACCCCTATTACTTACCACAATCGAGAATTCGAGAGTTTCGTGCAGGAAATTGTTGGGCGTCTCGCCGTCTCATCAAAATTAGCTTGATAGTAATCAAGTGCAAAAATGGACCGCGGATCCTGGACTATTTGTTTCTTACTTGGTATTATGGCGCTAGGGTATCGGAAAAATTGTGGGCGTGTCCAAAAATACTGAAACATCAGAAGTCAATAGCTATTGTCATCGTCTTAAACGTAATTATTTTATATTACTTTTTAATTTAGAACGGAGAGGAAATTAGTCAGAACTATTTCCTTTATGACTCATAAGATGTATGACGTAATTTTCCTTTAACTGTAAAAAATAGCGATCTTGTTACCCACAAGACTATTACGAATAAGTTTTATTTTTTCCTGCAGATGATTGCATCACAAAGTGCACTTGAACTTATATACTACGTAGGTACCTTAACATAGTACCTAGTATATAATATTAAGACGTAGGCACCAGAGTATAATAAATGACTAGAAGTCTCAAACAAATTAGTAATAAGATTTCCTTAATCGACTGCCTATAAAAGCGTGAGACAGAAGGCATCATTCGTCAAGCATGCCTGAGGGCGTTTATACTAGACCTGTGCATATTCTATGGTGCTTTCTTGACCGACGCGTTTATAGAAAGTCCTACGTTACATGATGCTTGCTTGCCACACTGAGGTAGTGTTTGCGAAATCATGACTCAATCCAAATATAATTAAGTATAGGAAAAAGAAAGGTTAATCAAAAGATGATTCGCCAGTTTTTTGTTGGTTGTGTAGTAATACTTATTTACTGAAAGAGTAAAAATTTTGTAAATTAGGATTAAGGAAATTTTAGGTCGTAGGCGCAAGCATCAATAAAGAGCTGAACAGTCGCGGGTGGAAAATTGAAGCTTGTTGAGGTAAATTTTTCGATTTCCGGCAAATGAGTGGAAAATATGTTTTTTCCTACTCCTCCGCTATTCTTTTCTGATTAATTTCGTTGCGGGATCCAAGACAGATAAATCGCTTCTCTGGGACTTCGTCGAGCTTCATTGTCTCGGCGCTTTTCTTGTGGTCGCCACTGTTGACTCTGGCTAACAGGAGTTACAGTGGTTTGGGAATTAGTGTAGCGGGCTTGTCCCAAAAAAGGTAATATAAATGCGTTTTTAAAACTGCTTAACGTATTTGTATTATTGGTTATTGTAATGGGTCTTAAAATAGTAGATTATTGCATCGAGCACAAAGTAATTTATTATTGCACCGAGTGCCTGATTTAGAGCCTGGGCGTTAGCGAGGGCTCTAATCTAACAGGCACGAGGGCAATATAAATTACTTAAGGCGAGGTGCATAATCTACTTTTCTTTCAACTATTACATAAAGGAATAGTAGATAAAAGAAACTCATATCAAACAGTTAAAAGATTTTCTATACTTAACACTGTCGTCTTCATTTAGAATGTTTTCCGGAGTTAATGTGTCGCTAAATGATTCCATTTTAATTCGAAGCCGAAGCACTCAAAATCAGATAGTATCACACTTTATCGTTTCCAAAAATATTGTTCCCCAAAAGTTCCCGCCAAATTACTTTTTTAAATTTCTTTCATTTTATAGTAACTAGTTAGCAACAATCATTTTTTAAATTTGGAACAAGTAGTAGGATAGAAACGAATAATACTTATGTAAAAAAAAAGTATTGATATCGGCTGGCTGAATAGAGCTAATCCATTGAGATTGGCATCGGAGCGATTAAAAAAAATAAACTGTGCAATAATGAAATTTCATACATTTTTATTGCTCTAGAGCACTAAAGACTCGCTTTGTGCTGAGTTTTTAGTGTGATTATGATGAAATTAAAGCATAGTTGGAAGAAAAAATAATTCTACGTCTAATTTCAACATCTCAAAATCCCTGCAGCAAATCTGACATATCAATTTGACATCCATCGCGGGTTCTAAGCCGATTAACATTTTGGGCTCTCAGTCGACACACCTTGTCTACCGGAGATTAAAACTATACACGTAGATGTTTATATGCGTTCGGAAATTTGAATTTATGATGCATATCAAATAACGAATTCCGAGTTTTTTTTGATGACCAAAACCTGCTGTTTTGAAGCTGGTTGCAGGTGTGCTGTCATCTTGAAATACGGAGTTTATAACATTGTTTTGTCGACTACAAAAACTGGCAATACAAACACAACAAGAAGAACTATAGAAACAAAAAAACAAGCAGCCCTTATTTGCTGCCTTAAAAACTTAAAACACTCGACAAACAACAGACTCCATTCAAAAACAACACCAAGAAGTCCTCATACATTTTTAATAAACTTCACTGACGGCAATAAGTTAAACAGGACAGGATTCTCGGTTTCACGGTCACACTGTGAGACAGAGGGACCTTGACGCTACAGTATGTGGTTAACGTTACTGTCCTCCTTACAAGTACACCTGATCAAACACATGGGAAGATAAGCGGGACACTTGATGAGCCGCCTCTGATAACGACGCCTTCCTGGATCGAACACTTGAACATTACACACTTCAGACGTTTGATTGTGAACAGATTGAAATGTAACATTAGTCTATCGTGTTAAGTACACATGTGTGGGTAAATATCGGTTATATTTGTACATAGTTACTAACTACGGACTATATGGTTTTTATACGCTTTGCAGTATTGACATTTTTGCGATCAAGCTATGTTTATTTCCTTAGAGGGAAGGACTTTAATGGCCAGCATTCCTCAGTGTAAGTGCATTGCTCGAAACGAAACCACATGTTGCAATAACATGCCGTAAAAAACAAGTGCAACTTTTTCTTTCATTCAAGAAATGAAACAGAAATAAACATAAACCTGGCGTGAAGGCAACAAACAGTTTACCCGACAAGTGCAGCGCCTTGAATACGTCTGGAGACCTTGGTTATAAAGCAAACTGCAGGACTCTACTGCACAAGTGGTTCAGTAAAAATCAAAACATTGAAAGAGCCTCGTTTCATATGCAAATCGCTATTGATATGTGCATGCGAGACACACAGACGCTGCATATAGCTAACAGCAAACCGCTGCAGCGAAACACAATAACTTACATTTTACAGACGCTATATTTGCCTCACAGACAGAAACATGTAGGAGGAAAACTATAACTACAAAGGATAAAGATACGTCGAGCTTGAAGAAATAAAACTCGCCGGACAGATATGTAAGCATAAAATAATTTACGGCTTTAAGGGCTATAACATATAATAGGCAAGGGTTTTTATGATATATTTTAAGCATCCAAGACATTTTATGACACCTCAGTTCAATAAGTTTGCTGAACTTGGAGCGCATGTGTTCGCTTCCGAACAGACTACTTTTTAAAGCGGCTATTGTAAGTTATTGTGAAGCTGCTTAGTATGCGGCGAGTCTCCGAGCGCAAAACTGATACAATGTAGACAGGTAAATAGGTAGACACCGACTGAGATAAATGGACACCGGCTAGTCGTAACAACGCATACGTCTACCAAAAATGCTCGTAAATTTCAACTGCAAGTGAATACACGCTCGTGATCGGTCCATCAAATGCTTTTAAAATGCGGCTATAAAATGAAGAAGATCGAATGGATAATAAAGCGGGATTAATTTACTATTTCATGCTTTAACATGTGAACGTGAATAAATGTTACACGATTGAGCCGGACGACTGACTGCAGTATTCAACACGTAATCTAATGGCAGTGGAAGGACCTGAATGCCTTTTCCCTTTAATTCAATGCGATTCTGCCGGAATTGATGTCCCATTATATGCAAGCCAGGCAACTTGGCCACGGCCAAAATTTCAATAGCCCAGGGCGATTGAGCTGACCGGCACGTGTAACTTTTTGTGTAAATCTCCTTGGAATTCCTTTAGTAAAACTTCAGAAAAGTTTCTGGGTTGAATATCTTATTATGCAACATTTTAATAGGTTTCGGATCATTTTGGAGTTTTTTAGCTGTAAAATTAGTAACGTGTTAGGAATTATAGCCGTCATCAATCATCTCCGCATCGCGTGTTGCCATGTTTGTGGTGTAAGCTAATGAATCAGTTAAAGGATCAGTCAGTGACAGCCGACAGGGCCAGAGACGGAGTGAATGAATGAAGCCAGCGATAGATATAATGTCGTAGTAGAAGCAGCGTGCAGAGCGGTCGCGTCGGCAACTTTCTACGCGACCTCGAAATGCTGCATTCACTTTCCTCACGACTCGACACCGGTTACGCAACCGACACCACGACCGACATATAGACGCAGCGCGCGCCCGTCGTCACCACCCGAGTTCACCCGACCTGCCACGACTCCCATCATTCTCAACTCGAACACTAAAAGAAACTCCACTCGACACTCGACACCATCATTAACGAGCACCTGCTATCATCACTCCCTTCCTAACTTCCAAACAAACAGTTCATTACATCACAGCGCGTAACAAAAGCCCCAAAAAAACGTGGAACCACTTCACAATGAAGGGACCTGGAAGAGTTATAAAATAAGTTTGCCATTTATTCGAAGGGCAAATAAAAACGCCAGGTGCCATGCCTCTTGTGTCCAAGGTCAGCGTTTCCTAGAGTTGCATATAGGTATTCTTTTTATTTGTTGCATGTCCCTTCGCCGGGACCGGCTAGCGTGCCCCAAACCAGTTTGATGCTGTTCTCCATACCACTGGTAAGGCTGAGCGCCTATTACACTTCCAGTTTTTATTCCTCTGTTTTAATGAAATCTATGTAATTAAACTACGTTTTATTTCCACAAGTATTTTAACGACATTTTAATTATTCTTCGGAATTCAAACGAACCATACTCGCATATAGGAGAGTTACCTTTCTGCATAGTGACAAATAGATCAGCTATCAAATGAAGTAAATAAACCAGTTCTCCATATATAAAAACATTTTATAACAAGTTGTTGTATAACTTTCCATTAAATTCAAATGAAAACGTTCCTAATTGGTAGGTGGGCGTGGAGCCTTAGCCGGTAAAATGGGTAAAGCAATAGGAACAAAACAATAGACGGCCTGCGAATTTGGCTTTTTCTTAGAAGTCTTCGACAACTGCAAAGCGCGCCAGCAGGAAGTGGGGACGGGCTAAGTTTATGTAACCTAATCACCTGCCTGGCTCGAGGCCAGGCTCGCTGATTCAGAAAAAACCAAGGCCACGCCAGACAGAATGCGAGCTTAGTCCTCCCTCCCTAAGTTTAGTGCGTTCGTATACAGCAGGATGTTGCATAAGCTTTGTTGTTTTGTTATTCTTCGTGTAGTACGCATCGCATTTTAGATTAGTTTTTGTGCAGACGCGGGCGTATTTCTTCTTATTAAACCGGACACACGAAATTGAGCGTTAATAAATAAGGCTGTAGAACTGTTTTTAAAGTCAACTACTTCTCGAGCAGTGGAGGGACTAAAATATTCATTTCGGAGTTAGTCGCGATGCTCAAAGTTTGCTGAGACCATCAAACTATTCTCATTCCCACGTCGCGCGTCGTCGCTACAGATCTGTGAGATGTGCTTAATATCTTAAAAGTGTGAAAGTGCATCGTTTTTCTCGTAACTTTCCCGACTCGAGAGCGTCTTATTTTGCTCTTTTCAGAGATACGGGTGACTCGGCGCCAAGGGAAGGAAACTTTTAGACTAAATGACCTGGATAGAAATTGAGTGCTGGGTAATGTTAACTTTTGGACGTGTGTGGAAACGACCGCTGGGATTGGAAATGTTTTAGTTAGTAAATGCTCTCAAACTTCACTTTAGTGGCGAACTGTGTTACGCAAATGGAAATTATTCTGAACAAAATAAAACTTCAGTCTCCGGATTTGCGAGGAAATTCAAAAAGTTGCGAGTAAATATTGAAGTAAACATGTAAAATGAGTTTTACAAACGCATCCGTTTGGTATCGTAGCGACATCGAATGAAAAAATGCTCACCGGGGGAATTCCATGGTGAAGTATTTTGTGGGTGATCCGAAAAGGGCCCATCCCCCCGTGAAGGGGACGCGGTTGCCCGGGGCAACGTGCGCTATCTTTGTATCAATGAACACGGCGAGCTCATAGAACGCAATCTCATAATAGAAAATGGACTTGAATAGACAATGTATAATTGTGTTGCTGTTGACATTATTTGAATGATTTGGGGCTCGAGTGAGATTTATAGTCAGCTGCGTGTGCCTCTAATATTCAAAATTATTATTTTGAAAGAAACATACCATACAGGATATGAGATGTGGCCATGCACGGTCTTTTTATTTATTCAAGTGTTTAGTTTAATGACACATTAAGTCAGAATTTTATGTCTAACGTTATTTAAGGCATCGTTAAACATGAGAGGCATTATTTTGAATATTTATATGAATTCTGAATATAAGTAGGTACCTATGGGACGTTAAAGTTTTTGTTTTACACATTAAAATATTGAGTTCCTTTATAATGTGTGCTGAAGACTTGCAGAATAAAACTAAACTATTTACTCTATGTGTAATTGTGTACTTATTTAATATTTTTCCATGTGTCAGGTACAATGGAAACATTTGCAATAAACGTCTTTTATTATTGCCATTCATGTAATCTTTAACAGATATGAGTTACGTATGAATCAATGCCACACAAGAAAAAAAGCTTTTCTAGTACAAGTGTTGAATAAAAGTGATCTACAGTGTTTTCAAAGGATATTATGCAGGAATCTAGGGGTCTAAAATGGTTAATTTACCAGAATCTTAATATGAACAAAGTTTCCATTCGTTACATTGGTCACAAAATGACAAATCATATTATTATATTAACTGCATCTAAGGTCATTTTAAGAATTGTTATGTGGTTCATAATAAGATAATGAATCATTAATTATAATTTGCTAAAGCGACCTTTTTGTTTAATGTTCCCACAGCAGGGACACAGGCCTCCTGTCTAGGAGAGGGATTTCATGGGATATAATCCACCACGCGTGCAACTTGGTGCAACTTGGTAGATGTCATAATCATAAACATGTCTTCGAAGTTTTTGGTTCTAAGACTTGCCGGGATCCTCACGATGTTTTCCTTAACCGTTTTGAGAGTAGTATCCGAAGTAGATGCTAATACCTAATGCTTTTACGATTTCATTAAAGACACTTATTATTTTGATTATCATTAGTAGTAGGTTGGCGTGCTTTGTGTCTGTACATCTTCAGATACATTTTCTAAAGGTTAAATTGTAGTTACAATGAAAAGGCGACCGCCTGCAGGAATTAATTAAAACAATTATAATCGTTTTACTTTTAAAAACATCTGTTCAAAGGCACGTAGGTATTCGCACATAATATAGCGGCACAAACAAAAAGATAGTTTACAGAACTCCACAAACGCAGGTGCAAAACACGACATTTTGTGAAATAACCTTTTCAGTATTAAATTAATATGACTATGTAGGTACTAGTAGGTATGTTAACTGTTTGTATGTAATTTAAAGTGCTCACTTTCATTTGTTTTATACAGTTCTTGTTTGAGTTTTAGCTATTATTATCTGTTCAATATTCAGGATTTTTCCCTCGTGTAAGGCCTGACGAAACAGTTTTTTTTTATAACCAAGTAGGATTCTTTGTTGCAGTTTGTAAGTATTTCTTTAAATCGAATTTTGTAAAGCTCTAATATTAAAATAAATAATATATAAAGTATTAAAAGTGGTTTCAGGCTTTTATTAGAGTTTAACGAGTTCAGCGACCTTCTAATTTTATATTATATAAAACATACATTTAATACAAACTGCTTCCCCCCCCCCCCCCCGCTCTTGGGCAGAGCGAAGGAGAGTGTCAGACTTCTACTGACTAAAAACCGAACCCATCATGTTCCTTCTTTGCCCTTGTGCCGAGGCCACGTCATCTCGTACTAAAATCCGCGGCCCGACGGGAGCAATAATATCCTCAAGTATAAATAACCAATACAGCCTGCCTTAATTGAGGTCGCTTTCAAAGTAATTCAAGGAAGAAATGGAAACAGTAATAAACATAATAATTCAGAAGCAAAGGTTAATAAAGCTTTCTAAAAGAATGATGCCTGAGAAAGTTCCAACGATGTAGAACCTGTAGGAAATCATGAATCAGATATTTATACTACTGCGGAAGTTATAAGACTGGACGTAATGAACTTTAAGGCAACTGCCAAGTGAGTGTAAGCCTCTAGGACTATAATATGTATGAACAAACTCTTGTGACTATTAAAAGTTAAAACTGATCGTTCTAAAATGTAATTTATTCTAAATGCGCACGGTATAAGATCCTGAAATGGTTGCCTTGGAAGTTCTAGACACTAGTATTATGGCTGACAATTATTTTAGGGTTGTTATTATTTTCCATCTATTCGCCCGTCTTTCTAAATCGAAGTCCAAGACCAATAAAACCAAAGTACGCTCATCTAAAATTGTACGGAAAGATCACACAAATAGAGTTCAGGTTATACTGGACATGTATAGATTGATGTGTCGCCATGTGTCCAAGTGTTTCATTCAGTTCCGTTATCATAATTTTTTAGGTAGGTATGGTTTGAACTCTTTCTCACAAGTCATCCTAGAAGGCTGCTACGAAAATAAACCATCTTTTAGTTTAGTGTTATTTAAATACAGCCTTTAATGAGATGATGAATATTCTTCAGGAGTTTATGCGATTTCAAAAATGCGCTTTACCTCATTCATCATCAGCCATTAGACGTCCACTGCTGGACAAAGGCCTCCCCCATAGAATGCCATAATCACACATCTTTCGATTCTGTTAAAGATGACGGCTGTGGCAGAAATCAGGTTGTCGATTAAACGTGCTTTAGTTTCAAGAATCAGGACCCACACAAGTTATCATTTCCATATTACGAAGCCAGTTTCTTGTGCGTTTTTACTGGCACCAATATCACAAGGCACAGAGTGAGTTTAATGCCGAACATCTACAATTATAATGCGTCCGCGCCGCCTGTCGACCATAATATTTTTCAAAAGATCTCCATGAACCATGAATTATTTATTCCCACCCAACGTAGACTACATTACAATTATTTCTTTTTACTTGAAGGAAACGACTTGTGAATAGTAAAGCATTGAAACATTTGAAATTGTAAAATGTTAGATAAGGTGGTCACGGCGAAATAATATTCATATGCTTACTATTGTTTTTAGTTATGTCTTTACATTGTATTTTATATATTTCTGGGCCTTCCAAGTGGCCTCATTATTGAATAGAATAGAATTAATCTTTGTTCGAGTTTTTTGACTCAAAAACTGTTACTAAAACTTACGACTTCCTACACCAAGTTTGTTATTTAGTTATACCTTCCAGTAAATAAACTTTTATGAAGAAAAAGTGTTTCTCCTTATAATTTGGAACTGCAGTTTACGTAAATGATCATAATTTCAGTCATGCAAGTAATTTCCTTTTGAAACAAGCATTAAAATTTAAAATCTCATCATTATTTTATACATGCATGACATGCATCCATTTTCGTGCTCTCGACGAAAACACAAAGATAAGTGACCCAAATATAGCCGTCCATATTTAGCAAGACAGATCCGTTAATTGCAACTTTAAAAGTTGACAAATTACATCTTTTGCGAGCACTTTGTGCATCAAAAGATCAAAGTGAGAGGCAATCAGTGTGGTCCTTTGAAAGACAGGAAAAAAAACTAAAAAGGTCTTTCACGAGTCACGGAGTGTGGTCGCAAAAGAGGTAAACGTAAACACTGAGGTCATCGACCTGGGTTCAACTTGACACATTTTTCGTCGGCCCCAATTGTACGGGAGCAGCGACCTGCGTCGTCGGCTTGCGCAACGGGAAGCCGGTTGTGTTGTGCCAATCGACTTTGGGAATCGGAGCCTAAATGGAACATGTTTCCTGTGATGCGCTCGGGATGGACCGTTTATTGGGGTCTTAATGTCACACGCTTTAGGTCCTGTTATGCTAATTATTTTTGGTTGATGTTTTTTGAATCATGCACTGAAAATCAGTGACTTCTTTAGAAGAAACTATGAAGCTAGAATGACTAAGAAAGAGCATTGGCCAATTTTAATCAAGTATCGTCACACTCACCACTGAGTGCAAAAAGTACTAAAACACAAAACTTTACGTGCAAGAAAGTCTATAAAAAATTAACGAGGCTTGTATAAACAAACAATAACATATTTTTTGGCAAAAACATTTACAGTGTTTTCTTAAATCAATTCATTTATTTGGCAAGTATGGTCCATGTTGATGAAATCTAACCAAAATAATCTTTTATGATGTCAAAAATATGGTGCGATGTGTAATTTTTCGTTAATTATGTAGTACATGTCAATCACCTCGAAATTCCAAAGCTAACTAAATGTAATGACGCAGATAAGACTGTTTACTTACATAAATAAGCTAAGAATGTGGAGAAATTAAAACTGAGTCAATAAACTGATTTGAAAACATTTGTTTCATGATTTTCAATACCATAATAATGTGTTTTAAACGGTGTTGATAGAGACCCTATGAAACAACCCAATAAAAAACTAATCTACAAGTAAGTAGTAGAAAAAAGACACTTGTAAACTAAAAGACAAAATATTGTGTCAATTTGTTTACCTACACGGCCATTGTTAGATTGCAACAATACAAAGTCAGCCGAGAATATTCCGGTCGAACTCCGCACACAAAAACTAGATACGGAAGAGTTAGGAACGGTCGAGTTGTAAGCGAAAGGAATCTATATCCCTTTGAGAAGATTCCGCTAATGTCACGAGGGGATGCACGAAAAAATGCAGGTAGGGCCCCCGAGCAACGACCCCGGGGTTTTTGGACGATGACGTCAGACCCTTCTGCAGCCGCTTCAATAACACGAATGTGTACAACGTTACGTCACGCTGCTCTTCGGTTTTTTACAACACAAGAACTTTGTGGTTACTGGTTCCATATCGCGAGATCACGACCGTGCGTCGCACTTTTGTTTCCAAATAAAAAACGAAATGAAGGTAAGTACTGACTAAAATAATCTAGTGGCATCACTGCCCATTCTGCTCAAATGTCGAACAAGGATAAGCGCATACAAAAATAAACATCACATTCGCGTTCTTGACAGTTCCTTAATATTCTGAGAATTCGAGTCAGCACGCATGCGGATCCGACAGCAAAATGGATGTTATTTTTTGCTTTTCCAATGTGTAACTATACAATTTGCACTAGAGCCCCGGTGTCGATGACCTCTCGCCAGCTGTTTGACTATCGTGGTTTACAAAGTAAGGTAAGACGGGTTACTATTACTAAGGAATCATACGCAGTACCGGTATACGCTTTTATTTGAACCGTAACAAAAGAGCCGTGAATAATGACATCATTATTTTCTTATAATGAGTAGGCACCACAAACAATGGCTACCATGTAGCTAAACACTTCACAGTTTTGGTTATTCAAGAACATTCGGTTCGCGCAACCGAAGAAGAAAAAATCAAACATGAGTAAGAAAGATGTAAAAGTCACGGTAGAGGTGAGCTAAAGAATGCCATTTGAATGTATACTTCTTATTTAGAAGGTGTTTGAATGGAATATTAAACAGGGCTAAGTCATGGGTTTAATGTGTCGCTGAGTCGATAGCGACGGCGCGCGGCGTGGCTCCACAAACCCACAACAGCTGTAGACAAAACGCCACGCTCACCAACACATGCTCGCACCCCTGCATCACACGCACAGCTGCACGTAGAACACGTATACGTAACGTAAACACACGCAGGTTTATGTGTACCAGATGCCCCTACAACGAGCGAGACGGACATACTAATAAACTTCATGTAAGAAGGGAATGCAACGTAGAGGGAGTGAAGCTCGGTTTGACAACATGCAGAGACGTCTAATTAAATGTAGTTGAAGGTCGAAAAAATAAGAGGATGTATGATACATTATGTCAAGCACACGAATATGTGAGATGTAAAAAACACTCGGACGCAGCTGTAGCGACTAACGACCGTGCGCGTACGAACCGAATAGCAATGCCTTAAACAGCGAATGTTTCGTAGGAACCAGCTAATAGAAAAATAAACAGAGCCGGTCCAAGCGAGGCCGTTGTTAATTAACATACAGATAGTTTAATAAAAGGCAGGAAACAGGCAGCGAGGGGAGTAAGCAATGAAGCGGTAAAAATAGAAGCGGGGGCGACAGAGACGCGCAGGAATCGATCCTACGAACAATGCGACGATGCACCGCTTCATGCCAATCAATAATAGATGCTTCTAGCGTGCAACAGTTCCGTGTGTACGACGCTTATTTGGATTATTGAAATTGTATCCCGTGATTTGTTACTACTCGAAAATTTGTTGTGCTTCCATTGTAAATTCATTTCATGTCGCTTTTTGTTCAACTTCCAATAAATACTCGTCCGTCAGTTTCAAATTTTATTTGCTTTGCATTGTAAATATTATAAACGATAGTGTTTTTGTTGCCAAACGGGTTTTATCTAATATCAGTTTCCGTTAATGTATTATGTCGTTCATAAAATTTTCAATGTTTATATATTTTATACTATTTAACCACGTCGTATCCTCAATACTATTTTAAGAGCAATTCCAATTGAATTACCTCATTAAATTCTTTAATCCAATTGGAATGTTTTTGCTTGTTTAAACTTGACCGTCCATAAATCCCATCCTTCGCTAAACAACGACATTTTAAAATAAAAGCTCTCCAAATTCAAAGTCCGACTAAATGAAATCGAACACTGCGAGTAATCAATTTAAAGTTTCAAGGGAAGTCCCAAATGGCAGCCGGGCAGCGGTGGTGCAACCACGTTAATTAACGAAATGAATCGATGGCGAGTGCGGAAGTGGTCGGGGACACCCGTCCCGGTTATTTTAGCCACGGTGCGCAACCGCCGCGCACTTGTGGTAGGTCAGGCACAGGAACACGAGCAAACCCTAAGTACTGGGGGCAAATATAGGTCATACAGCAACATGAGACGAACCGTGGCGTGTAGTGCGGGTTCGCTGCAAATTGGGTAGTTTATCAGTCATGCGGCAATGTTGCGGCAGGTCTGGAGGTCATTCACTTTGATAAGGTTCACTGACGTAATTCAATTAGCTATATTATGCTCGCTGTTTTGATGTAGGTTATATTTTGTGGGTGTACATTTAGTCCAATTATGGTTATTATTATTCTATTGACGCATGCTGGTTTAGTTTTAGCATCCGAATTGTCGGAATCACTTTAAATAAACCGTACATACAGTGAGTTCAAATTACCCACAATTCGATATCCATATTTACCGGTGGAAATATTATTAGTGTCACATTTTGTTCTTATTGCGATGCCACGGTCTCTTGATTAAAGAAATATATTTTTTTCAAACCGCGTTCACCGCTGTGGGAACACAGCAGGAGTCTACCGCAAGCTGTACCCGGCACACCGCCGCATCTCGACGCAGCCAGGCAAAACCACGTCTAGACGCCTCTCTGTATACAAACACTGCCATTATAGCCAGACCTGCAATATTCATTTACTTTCCTTTATTTAACAAGGTTGAATTAGCACCGGTGGGGCGTTGAGGATCAATTTACATTGGCGGCCTGATATTTATTACGACTGCGTTTGCAGTTTTAATTTGTTTTAGGCTCTGCAAATCGTGTATCTTGTCGGGAGGTCTTGACTAAAATTTGCAAGCGTGTGTCATTTTTTACAACGTAACTCTTATATTCTCAGCGTGTTTACTTTACGACGTCCTTTTAGCGTGTCGTTCGAGCTAGGCGTGAGTCAGCTCGTAGGTATTTGAGCAACCCTTTGTTATGGTCGCGCAGAGTAAACGACCAGTACAAAGGCAGTCGGGCGAGCCGCCCTTCAGCTGACTGAGACCTTGGCTGGATTTAGATGCGGTTCGACGGACTCCCCGACGGCACTCGGATTTAGTTTTCATGTCGATTTGGACCTTTTCTAGCGATTGGCACAGGAATGCAACACGCAATCTCGGATGGGCTTCGATTTTTTTTGTCTATTTAGAAAAAGAATGTTCGGAATACTCGAGGCATTTCGAATTCTCGGTTCGGTTTTTTCGTAACCACAAGTATAAGGTCAGTGTCCGCTGTGGGACCTTGGCCGATTTTAAACGCAAGTTCGACGTTCGACGTATGAACGGGCGCTTGCGTTGGCGGCGTGTGCGTTTTATAACTTTCCCCGGCTAGCGATAAAGTTCATGTTTGAACTTTGTTTCCTGATGATCCGTACGGTTTATAAATAGCCGCACATCTGCCAGATGGTAGGTGAAGACGGTCATAAAATGTTTATGGAAATATTTAACAGAGCTCTGGAAATTGAAAATCCAGCAATTATAGCTCGTGATTCAGTGAAGAGTGAAACGAACTGTAGCTTATGAGTACTTACTCTGAAGTCAAGCATCGTTACTGGTTGTTTTCAATTAGACGCAAATCACGTTCCTTTATACGAGGGCCATTAATCTCCTTTCTAATAAACGTTTAAGAGTGTCCTCCACAATAGTGTAAACCGTCGTTTTTTCCTTATTAGAATGTCGCCGGTCTATTTGTGATCCGGCTTGGGATACCTGCCGTCTCGCCGGTGGACCTTGGCCGAATTTAGCCGGGGTCATCGCACTGCAGGTCGCTTTCTCCTGAGTGGCGCATGCGCGATGCAATCAGCGCAGCGCCGTCTAGCTGAACTTGGTGCTATTGTGTTGGGTAAGTTGCGAGATAATAATTGTGTGACGTAATATACTATCTTTGTCTTGGAATGAAAGGAAAGCGGACGAGGCACGTTGTTGGGGTACCTATGCGTTGTATTTGTATGGATTCTTGTGGGGACGGACTTGACGGGTGTACCGCGCATTGGGAACTATTAAGACGACAGAAGAGTTTTTCAAATTCAGTTTTATTAGCACGGATATTAGGTAGGTACTTACCTAGTTATTATTTAAAAATGTCTTGTTTATTAAAGTTGAGGGAGAGTTCAGCTCCTGGCTTGTTTTAAACATCATATTTTTATAAGTATTTAATTTAAAATACTTTTGGTCTTTGTATTTAATTTTTTTTAATACTTTTCCTGTTGACAGCGGTCTGTAATTGTTCCCTTTTTGATATAAAATAAATAAATTAAATACTTTTAGTCTGTAATTAAATAAGTGTTTCAAAAACCAGAAGAAAGAGGCAATTAATTGCATAATTATTTTAATAAACCTCGTACCTTATTTCCAACTTTTATCTAAATTTTCTACCTACTTGAACTAGATCAATTATAAAATAGCTAAACAAACACAAATTGTTGCATTATGCTCTCATTTGAAACGCAACTTGCATAACAATATCTAGCAATGCGCAATGTCATCTGAACACAATAAGACCAGTCTAAATAGGTACCGTATCTGCAGGCTATAAGCGTCATATTTGCATATCAAATAGTCTAGATTTTATAGTTATGAAATTAGGCTGAGGTCGACAACCAACTATTTACATATAATTATATCATAAAGATATAATAATGCTATGGAATCAGCGCACTCCTGTATTATTTATATCAAGTTTTATATGAAAATTATATCAAAGAGTAAGATTTTATTGTTAGCTAAGATTGATTACGGGCTTGCAAATTACTGTGTTGATAAATTACATTATGATTGTAATGGTAATTTAATATAATTTTCATAAATCAATTGTTGTTTGATTAACATAATAATTATAGGTACCTAGGTCCTAGATACAAGACGTCTTGTTTCTAAGTTTAGTAAGTAAGTAGTACTAGTAAGTTACAGACGCCAGCACATCAAGCTACCCATAACTGTGAATTTTCCCAATCAACCTTGAACCTAACGCTTTGACGATAAAGTCGAAAATCTATTGGAGATTTGGCAGATTGTAGCATCGTGATGTGCTGGCGACTGTACTCCAGGGGATTGTTGTACAAATAAAAAGTACTTTGACAAATCTTTTACACACAAGTTTTTATAGTCACATATAAATCCAGTATATAAGCATCTCTTATTGTACGGAAAGCCTATCGCTTGATGTGTCACCGTGTGTACCGAATTCCATCATGTTCTCCATTTTTATAACCCTAATAAACACGTGTCCTTCTATTAAGAATTTATGAGCCTTTAATAGAGATTGTAAAAAACACAGGAAAAGCGAACGACATACTAGTCACACACTTGCATCCGTGATTGGGATCGACTGACGCATTCGGAATATTGATACAGCCACCGACAATTGTGATCCGATCGAATACTTTAATCGAATCGAATACTCGCGTGGTTATCGATCGATATCTCAAAGGTAATGCGATACTTGTTTAGCAATAGGCTATCGAGATCGTTTCTCGGATACGATTAGTTGGCAATGAGCTTTTGAACCTATGTTTTAGGCTTGTTTTGTTACTGTTCTGACGCAGAGTAATAAAGCTAAATTAGATCGTAAACAGATAGAACGTTCCTTGAAAAAATAAACATGATCGAGATAGTTTTCGCCTATTTCCTGTCGCTATTTCGGAATCGGGACAATCGTAAATTCGTGATAAAATTAAACTTGCATAAATACCTTGTAGAATTTAACAGAGCATGTTCGAAACAGTAAACTGCGCTCCAAAACGAACATTATGTACTTTACCGTAGCTTAAAAGGCTGCTCAACTTAATTGGGACTGGGCAGGACATGTCTGTCGCATGCTGAGCGACCTGTGGGGTGGGCCTGTAAAGCTCAGAATTGGTGCCCTGAAACAGTGACACGGAGTCACGGTAGACCACGAAGGACATAGCGGGACAAGGTGTCTACCTTCATACCTTGAGAATTGGAAAGAAGGTGCACCACAGAATCGTGACCGTTTTAGAAGGAACGGAGGTAGGTTGCTCGGTAATGGGCCAATATGGGCTAGCAATAATAATAGTAAGCTAGACTAATATCAATTAAAAAAACTAGAAAAATAAAGTCGTTTGAGCACTTTTCCAATTTTGGCAAAGCCATGATTCCGTTTGCCTGGAAGCAATCAATCGTTGGCTAGACTTCTAATTAAATCATTCAGATGCCGTTATAAGCGCGTTGCGTTAAGATTCTGGGTTAAGGGTAAACAAGCCAACGGCACGAACTAGTTGGTGGGCGGGGCTAAAATGCATGCTATTTCACCCGACATCATGAGCGAAATGCATAGAGCGAAAGAGACACAACTAAAACGGGCGCGCGATTGTTTCTATGCAGACCTTTGGTATATTTGGTTTCATGAAAAATCTATTGAATGTATCTGTTCAAAATCAAATTATTTAAATTTTTTAATAACTAATCTATGTACGTATGGTTTCACTTTTTTCTTTTTCATACTATATACGTTACTTATTTACGCCCAAAGATGAGTTAAATTAGTGCTAAAATATGAAAGTTTTGACGTTCATAACTTCCAAATCAATATTTTTTTTCCAATTCTGCTTCCATACAGACCTAGATAATGATAAGACCAGTTGATACAATTTTTAATTTTGAACCTACACCGTCAAACAGAGGAGTAATCACTTTCGTAAGTTTGTATGGAAGAATGACTGGCTTGTTCAACCTTAAGGCGAATGCTCACATACTGCCCGCGAAATTCAAATTTTCTTACGTTTTTTGCAATTTGCAGGCCAGTGCTTGGTTGTATGTTCATGAACATTTGATTCGCGACTGTAAGACGTATTTAGTTACAGAATTATAATCATCAAAATCATCAATACAACCCTCCAAGTTCATATAGATCGAGGAATAACTTTGACCTTGAAAAAATAGTTTCTCGATCTATATGAACTTAGAGGGTTGTGTTGGTGATTTTGATGATTATAATTCTGTAACTAAATACGTCTTACAGTCGCGAATCAAATGTTCATCAACATGCAACCAAGCACTGGCCTGCAAATTGCAAAAAACGTAAGAAAATTTGAATTTCGCGGGCAGGGTGTGAGCTTCCCCCTTAAGAGCATAGACGGGCTGCGTATAATATACGTATATATAACTATTGCCGTCGCGCTGCGCTCTAGCAACCGGGCGGTATCAATATGTGAGTGCGATAGAGACAACTGCAGCTCAGAACGATTGTACCTATAAAAAACCTTGACCGATCGACGTTTCGTATTCTCCTGTTTTCTCCTCGAAACCTAAGCCAATTAAATTATATTTGGTATCAAAATTTAAAGGAAGAATAGATCTATGCCCCTATTACTTGTTTTTATTTTAAAAACTTTTCAATTTTCTTTGGTAGTCATCTGATTACGTAGGTAAAAACGGGGTATTTTTTTAGGTTTTTGGTAAGTCATATTTATTTTTGTAATAAATTTTTTGAAAAAAAAAATGACAGGGGCATGCCTTCAATAGACCTGGATTTTTATAAATAAAAACGATTACTCTAGAGGCATTATCCAGGAAGAGAATAGGGGAATACATTTGTATGGGAAAAAGGCAGCCCGTCTATGCTCTTAAGCTCGCCTTTGTACATAAGCTTTATAATTGTAATTTTTGTTTATATTTGTTATTTTATGTGTGCAATAAAGAATAAGAATAAGAATAAGAATAAGAATAAGAATAAGAATAAGAATAAGAATAAGAATAAGAATAAGAATAAGAATAAGAATAAGAATGACGCCAGACCACAATTTTATTGGTACAAAATAATAATTCGAAACACAGCAGTTGCTATGTTATAAATCAGCCGGGAAACACCTCCACCTTGCTTATGTATAACGAAACTCATTAGATATACGATAAGCGCCTGATTCGTAGATGAAAATCTACTAAATAACTTTTCGGTCGTTCTTTCGGCACGATACTGTATTTTACCGACGCAAAAAATATAAAAGACTCTTTTGTTTTTTTCTGACTACAGACTTATTATTGCGTGTATTGCGATGGGATGTCAGCCTTGGACTGGCCTGACGACCTGACCCAAAAATATCAACCTTGCCACTGGTTACAAATACATAATTGTACAAAATAGACTCTATCCGGTCCGTAATTGTCAATATCACAGGTTTATGGCTTAAATTGTGAGTGACTAATAAATCTCTCATATTTATTAACTACTAATTGGATTCTTATTACGAAAGTTTTATCATTCTATGAGATGTTCTTTAACGGCATCCCGTGGTTTTATAAGTTTTCAATTTTATAAAATCACGTTTATTTTCTTTCATCTTTTATCTCACCATTTCATAACAGTCACAATTAATAAAGAAAAAAGCATTATTCTGAAAATTAAAAAGCTTTATTTACAAAACACTTAAAACCTTTTAACGAGGTAATCCAATATTAATTTGAAACGCAAACAAACGTATGTAACTGAGATATGAAAAGGGGCGCTTAGAGACGCTTTTCCACATAAATTGAGCGTAACGTTACGTACATACGGCGACACATTAAGCTGCACATCCATTAAGTGACTTCACTTTGTATAAATTTCCCGTAAAATGAGTGATCCGTGATCACTTCATAGGTTCAAAAATACTGGAATCGCTGATGACTGTGGGCAATAGAACTGCTGGGTTGAAGTGCCAGAAGACGGGCGTCGTCGCCGAGGGAGTCCTCGAAAACGCTGGCGTGACGACTTGGAAGCGTTTGTGACAGATTGAAAAGAGAAAACTGCACAGAGAGAAGAGTTGAAGGCTATGGTGAGATAATATCCCAGCAGTGAGATAATTTATAATAAGAAAAAAAAGAGCGATTCACTAATACTGGTTTAGTAAAGGTTGATTGGACGTCGTCTGTACAAGCAAATAATGTTATGGTGATTCCTTAATCCTTCTAAAAGCCCGCGATGTTTCCAACGCCTGCTATGTAGGATGTAGGTAGACAACAAACAAACTCAATCCATTTATCATAAGTTTACTTAGCGAAGTGGCTCAACCTTGAAAACGGATTCAAACACCCGAATTATTTATATACGAGATTATTAAAAGTGTTCCCGAGAATTGATCACACGGTTGTTTATTTTATTTTGATGGAGTTTGCGTATTTTTAAATAAGAATACAATAGCAAATTGAGGCTGTTCTTCAGTGTTTAAAATACTGTTAGTTTTTGAATTTACATTATTCATGAAATCTTGGGTTTCTATTGAATAAGTCTTTGTGTAAAATTACTTCATTTGAAGTTTCTTTAACTGGAAATCTCTGAGTTACTTATGACGTGTAGGTGTAGCGATTTATTCTAACATAACATCACGCCTGTAATCCCGGAAGGGTTAGGCAGAGGCGTGCCTAACACTCGTACACCACATTTCGCGAACTGGCGAAATGTGGGTGGAAACGAGCCTGACTGCCTGGCCTGGCATGGCTGCTGCTGACAAATTCCTGATAAAAAACCCAATAACACTTTGCCTGACCCGGAAATCGAATTCAGGACCGCTCAGTGGTCGCGCTTGCGGCCACTAGACCAGTTTGGCAGTTATGCTTTGTTTCATCATTACCATATTATTCGTGTAAGATACCCATAGAGATTATTATGAAGTAGTATACGAGTACTCTGACATTACGAAAACTTAAAACTAACAAATCGAATATCATCGGATGTGATTTCGAAATGTCAAGGTTTAAAAACCGGTTTTATGGGAGGTGATACACCCATGGAGTTATATGCTAATTCAGACTATATATTTTTGTATCAATTATTTGTATCTTTAGGATATAAACATATTGCTTTTCTTTTTTTTATCTACTCGTGCCTCGTGTCGTTGTTTGCTCGGACTTTGTTTCCAATTATTGTTGAGTCAACGTAAAAAAAACTTCTATTCGCCATTTCCACGGTCGGCGTCGTTTCAATGGGTAAATTAAAAAAATAATAGTTTTTTGATGAACTCAAATGAAGATGAACAGGATACCTACCAAGGCGCACTGATGACAGGTGGACTAAGGCTGTCACCGAATGGCGTCTAAGAACTGGCCAGAGAAATGTGGATCGTCCGGCGGCCAGATGGGCAGACGACATAGGAGTCTTTGGTCAACTGGACCCGCTTGCAACTGAACCCACAATAAAACTATGAAAACAATAAAATAAAATGTGATTTGTTCGACTGATCTTGTGGGTCCACTTCGAGTGGGTCCACTTCGAGTGGGTCCAGTTTGAGTGGGTCCACTTGACCAAAGACTCCTTGTTACCATTAGGAAAACCTGAATGAGGCTGGCATAGGACCGATACCCATTAGTGGGTGGATTCAGGCTGTGGATGATGATGCGGTACATTGCGTAATCAATCCGATTGAAAATGATAATTTTGTATAAGTAGAACTAAATAAACACTTCACGAAGAAGAATTTTTAAAAGCTTTTTTCTTATAGATTTACTTATTCATGAGTACTTGGTTGGCAATGGAAATATTAACTATTTATTTTATTATTCATGTCTATTAGTTACTATGTACTTTGCTGTGTTTAAAGTTTTAAAGTATTCGAGACGGTACGCCTATTATAACTTATATAATTATATGAGTGACTTGTCTGCAAGATTTTAGACATTTTTTTATTGATTTGTGCAGAAAACTAAAGGCAAACCTCATTGATATAATAAAACTATATCAATGGCAAACCTTTAAGTATTTTTCTTTGGTTTCTAAATAACATTGGAGTTGAATATTGTTGCAAATAGTTTCAAAATGTTTTGTGTAGTAGTTTCACTCTGTAATCGTTTAAAACACCTGAGGAGTCACCATCATCATTCTCTTGACCTTATCCCAATTTATACATTTGATGATGATGATGATCCCAATTTATTTTCGGTCGGCACACCATGTCTTCTTCTTCAATACTTCTCTATTTCTCGTCATCTCAGCAGTCACCTCCTTTCTAGCCATATCATCGCTCACACAGTCCATTTGTAGTTTATTTGCTATCTACATTTAGATGGAATAGATGTCTATGGTGATCAAATGTTTTTTGTCACATAGACGAAAAGTCTTCTGTTTGATCTTACTAAAACTACGATAAATAGAGCACAATTTAATTGAATTTAACGCACAAATTGAGTAAAAATTTGGCAGTTTTGAAAGGTTAAGTGTCTGTCATACAATTATGTAAAACCTAACATTTTCATACATTCTGACGTTTATCTATTGTCTTTGGTCGTTCGTTGTAAATACATTTAATCGTTTATAATTCTATATTCTAGTGTCCGTGGCCGGTGGATCAAAGAAGTGTGCACCGGAAACCGAAGGAGGTCGAGCAAATGACGTCATTTAATATATTGTGTGAGCAAAATATTAGATTTATTGCACTGTACAACCTACTCATCATTTATCATAGAATGAAATTAATTTATCTTACAGTGAATATACTGCGTAGTGTCAGTGTCATGTAAGCTTGTGTGGGCGTGTTTTGAATTTAAAAGTAGCTAAGTACCCACTTTAGATTTCATTTATCAGGATTTCACAACAAGAGAAGTTTGCCATGTTGGCCCATGGGCGGCATAAAGACTTAAGACTCGTACCAGTCTTCAGTCAGCATCGGAAGTAGATGAACATTTTAGAATTTTAATTCTTTTATGTACAGGACTCTAGCTATTATTTTTAATGTTTCAGAAGATTATTCGTTAAAATAGTCCTTACACTCCAATAACATGTAGTAACGAGTAATATCTAACAAGTTTTTATTAAAAAAAACAGCTTCGAAACTTTGAGTAATGTTAATATACTTCTGATGCTGGGTAGGTACTGTGGTCGACTTTGAAGTATATAAGTAACTTATTACTGCAATATTAAAATCTTAACCATGATCACGATGCGAAGCTGTGAGAATATCTACTGCGTATTAATTAATGTGTTTCGTTATCAAAACATTCATTAATATCCTTTCAGACTTGAAATAAACAAGTCATTAACAGCATCTCGACGAGACTAGACTATTCAGATCGCATCTCACAAACACGAGAAGAAAAATTAATTAGCATTAAAAAATGAAGAAAAAAACAAGTTTGTTTCGTTCGAGCGCATACCAGGGTGATATGAGAAGAAAGAGATCTGTCTGTACATTAGTTTGTTTACCTTCATTACTGGAACAAAACCCGCTTTGTAAGAAAAACTCTTGTTTAATTAAATATTTTCTATATTACTAGCTCCTGCCGCTGCTTCGTTCGCGTGGTGTTCGGTTATAATCTGTGTGCTAAATTTCATCAAAAGCTGTTGTTTTCTGTAGTTTTGACGTGAATGAAAGAGTAACAACATCAATGCATTCATCGTTACGAACATTCAGTATGGAAAATATCTTACTGCTCACGCTGAGGTGAATGATCTACTAGTATACACACATTACGTTTACGTCAGGTATGTTCTTTAGGTCTCACGTAATTGCGAGCCTATTATTATATCTCTGGATCAGCAGCCACGGAGTCTGCTCCGTAGCCCAAACCGTAGGAAAAACCCAAAAACATTATCATTACGGACCCGAGAATCGTGCCCAGTCTACCTCTGACGTGCTTGCGACCACTCGGCCAACGAGGCAGTCTTTACTTCAATTAATATTAATAAATATTCGTTGATAGTCCGACGAATTTACCTTTTGACATTAATTAATATTTAATTATTCATTTATAAATTGTTTAAGTGTAACAACCTTTGTGTTGTGACTAATAAATTGCTAGAGTATTGTGATAGCGTTGCTTTAAGTAAACTTATGTAATTTATTTATGTGGTTTTAACGTAACTGAAAGTTGTAGTAGCAGTTATTTTATTACTATATTTGATTTTTTATTGAAATAGCTAACTGGACAATTAAATAGTTCGTTAATTTATTTTGTCGCTCGTTGGTCTAGTGACTGCTGAGCACAAGGTCCTAGGTTCGATTCCAGGGTCGGGCAAATTGTTATTTGGTTGTTCTATCAGGAATTTCTCAGTAGCAGCTATGGATGGAGTATGGATTTGGACCCGTTTGATGGCAATAGGGTCGCTCCATGGGACTTAAATATTACAGACAAAATGTGGGTATACTACTAATCTGTGGTACTACTAAGTACCTACATCTTTGCCGTGTGATGTTATGTATGTCTGTCTGTATATTTATCTAATACTTAATATCAATATTCAATTCATGAGAACCACGTCCCGCCAATGGAAATTAAATCAATAACTACCTATTATTGAGTCGTCTGCGAGTCGTTATTTTTGTACTAGACACCAAAGAGGACTTACGCTGTCTGGTTATCAAATTAAATTATGCTTACCTTCAACGTAAATTGGAATTTAGAAGCTCTATGAGCAAGACTTTCTTAAGAGTGACTTTGTAGAGCCGCTCAAACGCCCGCCACCCAATCGGTTTTAATTGAGTTTTACAACGAACCTTTATTTTTTAATCAAGCAAATTCTTACAACGCTAATTACTCAATTCATTGGTCGCACAAAAGGCTCGGTGTCTCATAAATTGCCACAATTCCGTCAATTAGAGATCGGCGGATAGCGTCCGCATACAATTTATATAGGAGCAGAGACAGGGCATTAATCACAATAAGGTCGTTGCAATGGAGTGATGATATCATTTCGAGCGATAAAATTGACAGGATCTGAAGATGTAGGGTCAAGAACTCAAGACCTACCATTTAAAGGACTGCAGAGTGAGGCAGACGTTTTATTAGACTGGTAGATATAAATTGCGAGGTGGGTGAGTCAATGCAAGCTCATTTATTTATAAATAAATCGATAGATTTATCTCTGGACGTTTAAACAAGCTGAATATCGTTAATTTCTGGAGTCATACAAAAGCCTTACAATTCTACTAGATATTTCCATGTATGACAAATACCTATATGTAAACTAAATAAATAGATTTGAACAGAAGTATTCAGACAATCATCACACACCACTATAACATACTCAGTTACTCACATCACACACCCATTTACCTACAACTCCTCAAGAACACACCTACACACTCACACCCGCTGTCATCATCCATCATCCACAGCCTGAATTCACCCACTGCTGGGCATAGGCCTCCCTTTTCTTGTGCCATTCCCCACGGTCCTGTGCCAGCCTCATCCAGGTTTTTCCCCCGATGGTAACTATGTCGTCTGCCCATCTTGCCGCTGGACGACCCACACTTCTTTTTCCAGTTCTTGGACGCCATTCAGTGATAGCCTTAGTCCACCTGTCATCACTGCAGCGCCTTGCTAGGTGTCCTGCCCAACTCCATTTGAGTTCCGTAACGCGATTTCCAATATCGAAAACCTTTGTACGTTTTCGAATTTCGACGTTAGGAACTCGGTCTATAAGTTTTATGCCTAGCATGGAACGCTCCATGGCTCTCTGTGCCACTCTTAATCTGTACACAGTCTCCTGCGTGAGCGTCCATGTTTCGGCACCGTATGTCATTGTGGGCAGAACGCACTGGTTATAGAGGCGGGACTTCAGACAGCGTACTCAAGCTGTATTCTTCGAGATATCTCCTTTTGTTGGTGTTCTTTGCCAAAGGAAAGAATATGACCGAGATGGTCAACTATCTCCAACTCTTCATTTCCAACTTTGACAGAAGAATTTGAACAGCTGTTGATATTTGCCATAATCTTCGTCTTGGTCATATTCATCCTAAGTCCTACTTTGAAAGAAGCATCGTATAGGTCTTGAAGCATATTTTGAAGATCCTCGAAGTTTTCAGCGAAGAGAACGAGATCGTCTGCAAATCTTAAATGCGACAGGTAAGCACCATTTATGTTAACACCACAACTGTCCCAACTGTACTTCTTAGCAATGTATTGTAAAGCTTTGTAAATCCAGAATTGGCTGTAGGATCTTTATATTTTTTAGACAAAATTTCAAAGAACTGTGGTTTTGGTGAATATTATAAAAAAGTCCTTCGCCGCGTTTGTCAAAAACTGCTGCACCTGCAATGTTCATGCTGTTTTCACCAATGGATAGAGTGGTTCTCGAGGAAGGTTTTAGAATATAATTTGAACGACATGCACGCGGGCGAAGCCGCAGGCATCACCTAGTAATACATAAATGCCAATTCCCATACGAGTACGATATCAACACAAGAACCAACACACAATTTCTTTCTTCCCAAGCTCGAAAATAATTGCAATTAAAACACAAAGAAATCATCCATTCATAGCTTCACGGTCGATCGGACGCAAGGGAGGCAGACAGGACGGCTCATTAAGTTATCGACATTAATAATAATGTAGTACCAATAGGTACTTTATTGTACCAGGTTTAGGTTTCTAATTACATCGTAGACGATCCCAGCTCGTTCGCGGATGATTAAATTTAACAATGATTAATTAACTCATCATGTTATTAAATTGTTAATGTTATCATGATCGGCTGGTAATGGTTTGGTCGTGGCTCATTTTATAGGTTAATGGGGAATTTTGATCTTGAACAGACTTTTGTAGAATGTGAGTAGAATATTAAAGTGTTCTCATATTTGTGTCATTCTATCGGTATATATAGACGTTGTAAAATTATTACTTTGAATGGATTTTTGGGCCGACATAGTGTTATTGAATTATTCCATCAAGAATTTCTCGGTAACAACCACGAAGTCTGATTTTGTGTCCGGTTGTTGGCAATAGGGTCGCCCAAACATTATTGTATCATTTATTTTTTAATTAAATGGGCAACGTCATTAACAACAGCGAATCGCAAAATTATTTACCCTCTTATGAAAAAGGCGTGAGGTTATGTGTTTACACATTGCGATCCCGGGCTGCAGAAACCCAGGACTTGACCTTTGTAATATCCTATTTAAACCCTTCTGAGGCATTGGAAAAGTACGCTATTTAAAGCCATCGATTATCGTCCTGTCTTATTGTTTCAGAAAATAAAACTACGCACGAGGTACTTATTTACACGAAGAAAAAGAAAAGCTGTACCTAATTAATGTTAATAAAACCGAACGACCATTGACTCCGCCTGTTAAAAGTCAGACAAACTACCTTGACTTTTACTCAGTTCAGCCATTTCAAGCCAGTGATCAACATATTTGTATGCATGGAAGTATCACTGTATCACACTATATTAAATATTCCATCTTTGGTGATATTCCGCAGGCTTTAAGACATTTGGTATTTGAAGATGCATGCATATTTGACCTTTGCCATTTAAAAATATAAAAGAAGTATTTTTGGAAGCGAACATCCACTTATAGTACTAGATTCTTAAACATATAGGTATATTATGCCGTTTGTTAACAATGAAATCGTCGTAATTTTATAAAATTTGCATCAGGGAAATAGGTAAATCATTGAGGAATATATTTTCGCCACCGATTAGGTATAAAACTGTACATTGACTTGCGATGACATTTCCATATGCTAACTGAAAGTTAAAATTCACACGCCATTTGCATTTTCATTGTGTAAATTCGGTGGTCGTTATTATAGCAACAATAGAATAGTTTCATCATAATTCTTGTGTGGTCATTCAGTTTTCGGCATATATTTTTTTTAAAGAATTGTTAACTAGTCCTTGTTACTTAAAATGAAGTTTTTTTTTCTTGTTTGCAACATTTTTACTTCTTTTTTTTAAAGTCTGGGAACAATTTTCAAATACAGAACAGCTGCATAAGTCCGTGTTCTAGAACGATACAGGATCACGAATCACATTAAAAAACTGGCTCTACTCGATTCTCGATTTAAAATAAAACTCAAGCTAGGCCATCATTATATTCCTTTACTAACAATCGTTACTGAAGCTGAACACGATCAGTTCTACTAAACGGCGGTCAAGAGCCACTGTCAAAATCCTCATTCAATAAGATAGGTACAGGCAGTTTTTGAACAAATTGCTTAAAATGGCCTAAAATCATTATTTTCTATTAAATGATAAGAGTTTTTCGGCGCGTGGCGTTGCCGTAGCCATTTATTGATTAAAACACGACATGCCCTGATGGTGGCTACTAATCAATAATAGGGTGGGGGTGCAGGGTGCAGTGCCGTTGGGATCATAATTCATTAACTTATTAATGGGGATAATGTTTGTCGTCTTATTATTAGTTACCTATTATGATTAGTGTTGCTGTGAAACGACCATTTCGGGTCAGATAACTGAAAAACACAGGAATATGTACCCTATGAATTGTTATATCACATTATAAAAACGAGGTGTAAGGACCATATCAGGAATTAAATACATTTCTTTAGTTAAGATATTGCGTTGTAAAAGTCAGCAGTTTATTTTTTAATAATTTTTTTCTCCTGGTGGACGAATCATACATTACATATTATGTCTTCACTATCTTGCACATTATGAAATCTTAAAAATATCATTATGAAGTAAGATACTGTCACACACAGACACAGTACAATTATTATCATCATACAGTTTCATGGCTAATCACCAAGCGTGAAGTTTAACGACCACTGTCGAAAACACCCGCCATCTTGGATTTGTTTTAGTCAAAATGTTTTACACCATACTCTACTGAGGCTGTTTAAAAGCAAATATACTGCCAGATTTATTATACATAATATAACATCACACTTGTAGTCCCTGAAGGGTTAGGTAGAAGTGTACCTCATATTCTTGCAAATAAACATTTTTTTGATTTGACCTAATACTACATCTAAATTTCGCCAGTTATGTTTAAGTCCCATGTAACAGAGGGCGAGCCTATCATCAAAATCCAGACTCTGTCCGCCTTATTACAAAACGTAGTTAAACCTGGTTTAACTTAGACTTGGTTTATCTCGCATGACGTCTCACTTCAATAATATTCAAAAGAAAGTGACAGCATACGAGATAAACCAGGTCTAAGTTAAACCAGGTTTAACTACCTTTTGTAATAAGGCGGTGTGAGTGTTACTGAGAAATTTCTGATGGAAAAACTTAATGGAATCCTCCGGAACTCCGGAATCAAAGACCTGCATGCTCAGCAGTCGCGTTTGCTACCACTTACTAGACCAACGAGATAGTCCAGATAGATAGGCCGATCTATTCTAGTTACTTCTAAAATCCAGTGTCTTAGTAATACCTATTACTGAAAGAAACACATCATAGTCACAGATATTGTATCGCTTCATACTTTTTGTCCCTATGGGAATTGTAAATTAGCTGATGTGTTGTAAAAACGATTGGAGAGTGTGTGAGCTTCGAAAGAGAAAAGTGTATGATACCGTGATGTCTAACAGGGGCGAAGAAAACGCTGTGCAGACTTGAGGCCTAGATGCTAGAAGAGTGGGATAAGGGCAGAAAGATGATGACCATCGGAATAAAAGCTATACTATAAGTACATTTTCTCTGACAAAACGCAAAAAAAATATGTTTGGCCACAGTTGGCTGAAAATAAATTTATGATGTTGTTATTGACATATTGTTGTATCTAGTTAGCATTTAGGTCCCGACGAAATAATTAACACAATTGAAATTACCATTATGTTTACTTGTAGATTTTGGGACAATTTAGTTACGTGCCTAGTTTGTGTTACTTTGTGTCTTAATTAAGTTAAATTAACTACCTAAGACATTAACGTTTTTGCTCAGTTTTATTACTTACTAAATTAAAGCAATTAATGCGAAACAGTAAAATTAAGTCATTTCAAATTTCGTAAGATACGGATGAGAAAAGCAATTATAATTTAATTTAATTTAATTTAATTTCAATGTCAGATTACAGAGATCCATAATGGTTAGTAACAATTGGTACTTAAATACTATGTTAGTAAGGTTACAAAAATAAAGTTATATTTTAATTAATTAACTGGTTATGAACGAGTTTCTTGTTTTAAACATACGCTAAATGATATCTAGCATAGTTGAGAGTTAGAGCCATCACTCGCACAATCGCACTAGGTATCGAAAACACCGGACAATTTCCGCTTGGTGGATTAGGGTAGACCCTAATCTGGCTGTCGAACCCTCAGGTTCAACCCTTCAGACCTCTCCATCTCATTGAGAGGAGACCTGTGTCCCAGGAATCCCCGTTTAATTATTTTATGTGGTAGAGTCAAAATAAAATACTTAGATTAATTATATTCTAAGCAGGTACCTATCTGATCTATAGAACTTAATATAAGGCTGTGTACTTCAAATGTATAGAATCATAAATTATACCGGTTCTGTGCATGAAATACCTATCTAGACATTTAATAACATCAATATGCTTCCACACAGTATCAATCAATCATTCAATAGGTATTAGCAGTCAAAGCTTTATACAATAAATTATTGATAAGTAATTATTTTTATAATCGAATGCAGAATAAAAATTATATTGTCAGTAAGTTCATAATGTCAGACCATGGATAAGTTTTTAAAAATAGAAAGGTACTTTTGTAATAGTAATTTACAATTAAATTAAAATACTTCCTACTTACCTTACCAACACGATATTTGACACATTGTTTTTAAGACGACGCTTTTCTTTTAAGCCAGGTTTTCCCAAAGAAAATGGGGAGCGTAGGTATGCTATAAGGATAATCGCTTTCGTAGTCTGCCAAAGCGAGTAAGAAAAAACAAACGTTTAGGTCGGAGCCAAATTGATTCAAAACAAGATTATAAAACACTTTTGAGGATCAAAAGTCCTCAATACCTTAGTCCCTTGGTCAGAACATAAAAATTCCTAAGTACTAACGTCGTGTGTTTTTATTTATTTTTTACGAGTCAATGTCGTTGAGGACGAAAGAAACGTTGTTGCACCATTATAGGTTGATATTTACATGAGTTTATAGCTGTTAATTTTATTTCAATATTACGCGTGCTTGGTATTGTTTGATAAATTGAAACAATAGCTGAAATGGCCGAAACTCGATTCTGTAACGTAGAAAGAAATAACTCGTACAATAACATGTGATATCTATACTTACCTGCACGTAAATAATTCTCTTATGATCATCAAAAGTTATATTGCATATCATTATTGTATCCATTAGAATACCCTCGGTATTGCGGTTGTTCACAAGACATAAAGAAAACTTTGAAGAAGCGCATTGTAGCGCCATCTATCGGTTTACATTGATATTAAAAATGTAGAGTCACGAATCAAAAATAATAAAAATAAGACACAATACCATTCTATCTACCTGAAATCTTTTTTTAAACTTTTAATTATTAAATTATCGTTCTGGGTCCTTAACTCTTTCGTTACCGTGTAGTTAACGAAATAAACCGGTAATTAATGACCATTAAACAGGCAAAATCAAATCCGTAACAAAATAAAACAACAAAAGATATGAAAACTTCCGAATGAATGTTATTGTTACTAGGCATGGTAGATTGTTACGCCATACGCGAGTCCATTCCAAGCTCCAATCCGTGTTGTGTTGTGTCACGGCAAGCGGCGGCGTCGAACGAACTCGAGAGCTCAGTCAAGAACGTTCGTTAACCGCGCGCGTCACCGTTCCATGTACCAGTGCCCCCATCTAGCGGTCAATGTCGACATGACGTAGTGGAACGACCGAGTTCCAGCGTATTGTAAGAGATGGCGCTAGTAGTATGATGTTGCGATAAAAACCGCGTGGTGTGTGATTTTCCTTTCTATTTTTTTAAATTGTAATATGGTGTAGTAGAATATGTTTCGTGTGACATTTTTTTATTGTAAAACAAAGCTTGCAATGTAAACGAATGCCTTTTTACTTACTTTCAGTTTTAAAGGATAATTTTCATTTTCATTGTGCTGGAAGGTAGACCCAGTTTTCTGTTTCACTAGCTTCCAGTTGTCATCATCTTGTTAAATTAATGCCTATGAACATTAGTATTTGCCTATTCTGTGAAATATTACACAACCAATCAATCATCAAGTTTCTATATTTATTGGAATCATTGGTTTTGGGTAACAACTTTATATAGTAATAAGTGGTAGGGTCCGGACAAAAAGCTCATTTTCGAAATATGCACGCAATAAAATTTAGTAAATCAACCAACTAGGTACTTATTTGTAAAATTACCTGCATTTACCTACGTAGCATTTAGTTTTTCGATTGACCTTTATGTATTCAACTAGCAGCTGCTTTTAGTTCTATAAATTATTTCAAACATAGGTAGATAATCTAAAAAAAATGTTGAAACAGATTTACACAATGCACTTGCGCATGAAAGTACAAAACTGTTAGCCCCATTCACGATTCGACACACCTGTCTCCGAGACGATGCAGATTCGCTATCGTGACTGGTCTAATAGTACTTTCGCTTAGGAACCAAGTCCAAACAAGCGGGCGCAATTACAGACGCGATGAGTTTGGCAAATGACCGCTGCGACAACAAAGTGTAACGACTCGGTACTGGCTTGGCGGCAGCTTGGAATTACTGCTGAAAGTGATCTCATCAGTCCAACGAACATTAGTCATTGGTTGCTAGTACTTACTAGCAATCAGTCTGGGTGTTGCTCGCATGTCTAACTGAAATAGACGTTTAGACACGTTAAGAAACAAATGATTCTATTTTGCTTTGTTTGATATCGTTTTTGCATTCGTCTTCATTGAGTGGTTGGTTATGTTTATTTAGGTCGTCAGTGAGACAGTGACACAAAGTTTGTGCTGGATTGTGTGATTTCTTTGTTTTTTTCTTTAACCTTTATTATTCCGGCCTTAACTTCTTGTGCATAGACGTCTACGTCTTGCAATGGGCAACTTATACAGCATTCAAAAGTAGTTATACCCTATGACTGTAGTTTCACCTTCGTTGTTTTTCTGCCATTCAAAAGTGTATCATCATCATTTCAGCCGAAAGACGTCCACTGCTGGACATAGGCCTCCCCTAAGTGTCGCCACATTGACCGGTCTCGTGCGTCTCGCATCCAGCGGATCCCCGCAACCTTGCAAAAGTGTATGTAATGGTCTAATTGAAATTAATGCTAGGAGTTTGAGTTTTGCCCTTTCATCAATTTTCACATGTTACCAAACATTTGTTACGATATAATAATATAAAGAATGTCAACCATAGAACCAGATGCAGAACACAATGACAAAATTGAATACACAATAGTTTCCAACACAGTTGCAACACGAGGTTTAAATAATGACGGTGTCATTAAAGTCATTAACCGAGACAATTCGAGGGAGCCCGCCATGCCCGCGAAATACCTTGATAGCTGTGACAAAATTTAAATGAGGGCATTTTGTGGTGACGTCACCAGTAATACAACCGGTGTAAACCTTAAGTACCATGAACCCCTTTACGGGGGTAATGGTGTTAAGCTTATGCGGTTTCTTGATTACTTGGTTCCGATTATACTGTTGCTCTTTTTGGAAATCGTGCGCGACTTGAAAGGAACTCTTTCGACGTTCTACAGGGTAAATTAGTTTGTAATCAATTTGAATTAGGTCTCTGTTGTTGAACGGGGCCTCTTCCGCTCTGTTTAATGGCTCGATTTAACTTAATTCTGGTTTGGCAGGCCTAATGCTACTCGATCATTACTAATCATTCGTTCAATGACTTCGGTCACGGCATTTTGCCGAGCGTCCAAACAACGAGACACAAGTCAAATCGGTCAAGTGTATAACTTAAATGTAGGCAATTATGTAGGTAGGTGCTTCTTTTTTAGAACAGCATGTAATTATAGTATAGCGTGACATTGTGATGAGGTTTGAAGATAAGGTCAGTTCACAATGGAGGGCGCGTCTGCTGCAACTATTGTGTCGCATAATACCGCACCCTCTGGCGGCGCGACGGCGCGTGACCGCCAAACAATGAGCCCCAAACCAATTAGTCACCTCTCGTAATTATGTGCGATTATATTTAGTGCTAAAATGATATGATAGCTGTAGGTTTAAAAATAGAAACCTTGATATAGGTCATGCTATAACTGATCGTGCGATCAACCGTGAAATAAATGCTAAAGCGAGACTAAAAGATATGAAAAGAGCAGATGTTAAATCTTCATTTCATAAAATTGCGTAAAATATAATTGTCTGTCAATTTGTTTGAGTAAATTACCAAGTTACGCATGCAGCAATCGCAGTAGGTGCAATTGGAAAGTAATATCAACTGAGTTTGCAGATGCCTAGTTTAAATAAGAGGGCGTATCTAGTGGTTAACCGCGACACTTTCTACTGCGATTTCACTGCGTTTTGTGGCTTAGCATTAGGCGCAAGTATAGCAATTCACAGCTCTATGCAACGTAAATTATTCTTCTTTGTTATTGACTTGACTGTATTTTCGTAATCAGGTGGGGTAATGTCGTTATGCACATTTATTATTGTGGTTCTGGTTTCATTACTTATATTACAATTATCGTTATTATCAAATGTTGCATTGACGGACGCATTTTCTTCAAGACGACTTCCAAGTTTCGTGTTCGACTTACCTTTTATTGCTTCTGGCAGTTCTGGCTCAAATAGTAAACCTTGTAGAAAATCCTTACCTGTAACAACATAAATAAAATTTGATTAATTTTTGTCAGTCTCATTGGTATCTTAAAATATATTTAGTATGATAAGGGTTTATTTCATTCAAAATATCGTTTCATAGCCCGCAGCAAAGCTCTTACTACCGAACCAAAGCAGTACTTAGGTACAACCCAAGTACAGTCAGCTCCTGATACTGTATACAGACTGCAAAGCAACAATAGTGTCCCTCAGCGCACAACTGCAGAGTAGCTGCACATAGCTCAATGTTTCCCAAAGGAGGATTATAGCACTCTGGAATTGATTCTCTAGAATAGAATAGAAGTAAACAGTTCCTTGGAGGACGCTATTGTGTTCCATGCTAACAATGGTCTGTGAGCTCCGAAGGACTTTTGCTCCTTTTTGTAGTGTTTGCAAAATTTATGGTCATGACAAATATTTTTGAGAATATAAAGGTGGTAATTTTAGTTTGAAATGGACTTGCGACTTTGTGTGAATGCAGTTTTATGCGATGGAACGACATGCGATACTGTCAGTCCTTTGTGGTGTTGCCAGGGCTGAATATTTTACACAAATATTATCCATTGAATTGAAAGTACTTTACGGATTATGACGCGTTATGTTGGAGTTCATTATGCTTTGCGTTCATGGATATTCTACCGCTTTTGGTGCGAGATAAAACCGATTTAAAATGAAAAATCTGAATCAGTCCAATGCTCTGGAATGCTATTTAGGGTTCTGTAGCATAACATTTTTTTTGCTATTCATAATTTTCAGAGTTGATTGTTTTTGTAATTAGGTAACTCAAGAATGCGAAGACAAATAACTCATTTGGTTTGATAATCTTGCCAAAAAAAAAAGAAACAATCGGTTTCCAATTCGCACTAGTGGATATTGGCAATCAATCAGCAATGTAAAGCGGTGATTGATTGGTTCACCGTAGTATGGGCGATGGCTGATGGATGGTAGCTCGACACACACTAAATAAACCTCGTGCATATTTTAATACTGACTCGACATGCATGTTGTATAAATAATTATTTTTCGAAATTAAATGACGAAGGAATTATTTTCAGACCTACTATTGTTTTCTGCCCTTATTTAATAGTACATTGTTACCTTAGGGGTGAAAGGAACTTATTTAGTCCCCGAGACGGGGTTTGGCGCCTGAGCGCAGCGAGGGCGCTAATAGTTCGAGGGACTAAATAAGTCTTTAACCCGAGGTAAACACTGTGCTTTTCATTACGAATACAAGGAAAGTTGATGGGAATAGGCTTGCCCCCAATTACGTAAATCGGTGAATAGACTTTGTTCCTAATTACATCGATTGATGGCAATAGGCTTGCTCCTAATTAGATTAGTTGATGGCAATAGGCTTGATCCTAATTAGATTAGTTGATGGCAATACGCTTGATCCTAATTACATCAGTTGATGGCAATAGGCTTGCTCCTAATTACATTGGTTGATGGCAATAGGCTTGCTCCTAATTAGATTGGTTGATGGCAATAGGCTTGCCCCCAATTACATCAGTTGATGGCAATAGGCTAGCTCCTAATTACATCGGTCAATGGCAATAGGCTTGCTCCTAATTACATCGGTTGATGGCAATAGGCTTGCCCCCAATAACATCAATTGATGGCAATAGGCTTGCTCCTAATTACATTGTTTGATGGCAATAGGCTTGGTCCCAATTACATCAGCTGATGGCAATAGGCTTGCTCCTAATTACATTTGTTGATGGTAATAGGCTTGCTCCTAATCACATCGGTTGGTGGCAATAAAAGGCTTGCTCCTAACTACATTGGTTGATGGCAATAGGTTTGCTCCCAATAACAACAAATAATTTGACAGCTGTCAGTAGAAAGCGATTCTCCCTAGGGCTGAAAAGTAGTACTTTCAACCCGCTCCGCAGGCATGTTCTGACCTACTTTAAGAGTATGAGTAATGAAAAATTTTATTTGTGGTCAGCACAGCATGTAGTGTTTTTCGATACTTCTCTCTTATCCGTTAGCAGCAAAGGATACTAACAAACTTAGATGTTGAATTGCAGATATTTTTAAGTAAAAACTCTAAACAAACGAAATCTACGAATTCTTTTCTACTCCTTCTTTGTTCTTTCTTTCGTATAATATGTTTCTCTTCATTTGTGTATATTGTCTTTTCATTTCTTGTTTCGTTTAGATATAGATCTAAGTACTGAATATCATATTTCTGCACCAGCTCACTCTTGAAGTCTTGACCAATATTATGTTCCATTCATTTATTTTGACCTATGACAACTGACGTCTATCTGTCAAGATAGTTGAAATTTATTTTAACTTGTTTTTCATCCTATGGCACTTGTCTGAGAAAAAAATATATAGGGCCTTAGTAACATAAGACGTGAATAAAATTGAGTTGTCGGGCTGTGTCTTCAATATATTGCTTTAGATAATTAAATTTCGTGGAAGAATATCTGATGAAAGTCAATAGATAGAATATAAAGAATCTGAAGCAAAACATATTAGAATATATGGAAAGCTCAAAGTCAGAAATCTTACCTCTATTGATTTTAGGTAATAAGTATGATACATGATAGCGACAGGTATAATTGATCATTACCATAAAGTTTCCATTCCAATTGTTGGAAAAACTTATTGAGACAAAGTATGTTGGTATGTAATGCGAATATATAGCATCAACAAAGAGAAAGCCTGCATACTAATGATAAACATAACTTAGAGATGAAGCCACAAGAGTGAGGGTCAAGCTCTCAAGTCTCAACCACATAACACCCCTTGAATTACGAACTACTCCTATTGTTGAAAAGGACGGACTCATTTATTAAAACCACAAGCTCAAAGCCTAATTTCAAATATAACCGTTACAGGCCCTTTTGAATTGATAAAAACAAAAATATGGAGCTACAGATAGTTGATACTACCTCCTCTTAAAACATGTTTTAGGCTCTGGCCTCAGGGATAACCTTACTTTACCTTAGCTAACAAAACTAGCTAAAGAAAAAAAAACCTGCAACTTTTTTTTAGATTTTCGTCTAGATTTCTAGAATATCAAAAATAATTCAAGCCAGAAGCAACGCAGCAATAGTTGCGACTTTAACAGTAGGTAGACAATTTACTACTGCCGCAAAGGTCCAAGGTACCAAAGCCCTTTAAATTGGGCCGACCTCGATTACCCGTATTAGCTCTCCTCTTTTATAGACACTCAAATTGCCATTATATAATAATGCAGTCTTTACATCATTCGTTATTTTTACGACTTAATTGCGTAATTTACAATTGAGATGTCCTAAAATTTAAGGAACCCGGCTAATAATGCTGTTGAGATATCTAAAGGTCTTTTATGTAATTTGCTGAGCAAATTCTTTTTATCGTGTTTATTATGTAGGTAGGTATTGTATGTGATGTTAGGTAACACCAAATAGGTTGCAACAAAAATACTTCCTACACTTTTGTTTGCAACCTTCTTGGTGTTAATATTAAAAAGCTAACGTCAAATAAACAAGATTCACCTTTATCAAAGCCAGGCGGGAAAACATGGAACTAAAATAAATATACCAAGTTTGATATTTCGTAGCATCTTTGCTTGACAAGCCAACTTGAACTGCACACGAACAACACGAATGAAGTGGTCATACAAGTACAATGAATGGCGCTGTAAACAATCAAGATGAGATGCCTACTGAGAAAGTCAACATAGAAGAATTGGCTGTTAATGTTTCAAATAAGTAGAAAGTAGTTAATGAGTGCATTTGTAGTTAGGTATTGGAAACAAAAAAGTGGTACACAAAACAACAACGATATCCCATAGAACACGTTCTGATCACGGCCTACCCAAATAATTTGACCAAACACGCATTTCATATGTTATCAAAGAGCCCAACTCTTTCAGCATGAAACGCTTTTCATTCAGTAAGATTACGTCACCTGCACCGTGATTGTATCGACTGCAAGCGGTCTGCTCGCCCTTGAATACGGATGAGCATTCAACTGCTGCCCATAGCCTCATATGTTATGTATGCACTTTACAATCGCCCTCGCTTCGACCTATCTTGTCTTTGTCGATCTCCATTTACTTATTTTGTAATTTAATTGCAGCTATACCGTGTGTACGTGTATCTACACTTTAACTTTTGTTTTTCTTTTGATTTGATTTTCGAATTTTGTCGATTCTAGGAATTGATGTTTGTTAAGAGTATGTTTTGATAGATTTTGAGGTTATTATCGTAATGAGAATTAGATCCATAAGACTGGTAATGGTAATGATGATCCCGTAAATATAATATTTAAGTTCTGTGATGACAATGACATATAATTTGTGTCGACATGGTAAGTTTGTTCGTTCATCTTTAGTGATACATAGGGTTCGAATAAATGAAGTCTGCACTCTTTTGAATTATTTTATTTCGTATTTTAATATTGGGTATTATAATCAGGTTCCGTTTCTATTTTCAATACGTTAGAATTTCTTATGTATAAATAAAAACGATCGTCTATTTGCAAATCGAGTTAGATTTCCATTCGACTCAATAAAAACTAACGATTGCAATCTATATTGAGTTACGGAGGGTTTCGTTTTTATTTAAGACAAACATAAAAACCTATTGACACGATTTTATTTCTTGTTTTCTTATTGCAACTTGTGCAATGTCGATGGCAGAGTTTAAACTAATTTAAATTCATGAATTCCACGACGAAATACTGTTGTGAACAGTTTGTTCGCCATTTTGTGACGAATATTGTTTTTCAATGGACGCCGTCCACGTCATTCCGTCGATTTTAGACAGTCATCAATGGTGAAATATTCAAAATCTCGACTTTCTGAATATCAATTCATATTCGCGCGCTGTGTAACGTTTTTCGAAAAGAACCGTTTTGTGTTGTTTAACGAAAATATTAATCGGAAATGGATTTTAGGAGACGAACTTGATTGCCTATTTTACCAGTTAACCTCTTTATAAACATTAATATAGATTACACAGTATCTTCATTATCAAGTTTTAAAATAGCCTCTTTGAACTAATACGTACCCAACCATGGTGTGTAACCTATATATAAAAAAGAACGAACTCATTATCCCACCTACAAAATTACGCGGTTATCATGTCTAGACGCTCCAATACTTGTTAGGTAAGTACCTTTATTACTTATGTTATTAATATCATTAATTCTATACGGTACCTCAGCTTTTGCCCCGACCTTTTCTAAGCAGAACTGGGGGTCCTCATAATAGTAAGGGCTCGTTTACGGAGACGCGGGGCGTCGCGCGGCGCGTGCAGAAGGCTCGTCTCGTGCTTTTTTATTAATTTACTGAGAGACAGGTTCACCGCAACAAACGCTGCATTTTAAACTACGAGCGAAAAATTGCTTCTCGTAAAATCGACGTTTGAAATCGTTAACTTTTTCATACATTGCCATGTGTTTGAATTAAAAACGCAGCACGCGCCGCGCGACGCCCCACCTGTACGTAAACATGCACTAACTGCGTCTGTCTGTGACCATGAAAATAGATCATAATAATAATAATTGTTATTTGTTTTTATACTTTTACGTATCTCGGCTTTATTACCGGAATTATAGAATAATACGGGCCAGAGCCAAGTACTATTCCTGGAGAGAATAGGAAAATAAAATGAATTACGTTAAAATTCTTAAAACAGTCACAGACGCAGTTACTATTATGCAAGGTCCTTTTAACGCTTTTTAATGCACTTCATATTATTATGATCTGCCTACGTAGCCATTTTAGACGCCCTGTACCTAATATCCCCGAGGCCATTTTAGTGCAGTGCTTAGTTGTGTGTGCCAGGCCATGGCCTAAGGCGGAAGTAATTCGAGTAGCCAGTGAAGCCTTCTAACTATTTCTGTTTACTACAACACTAGTTTAAAACCCACAAGCTATTATGTACACTACTACGACTTTTGATGACTGAAAATCGCTTGCAATTTATTTCTCGTCGTATAGGTATGGACATCCGTGAGATTTGCGATCAAAGTATTTTTAAGTAGATTTTGTAATTGGATATTAAAGGTTATTTGATTCGATACGAAAATATTAATTATCACTTGCTTTGGCGAAGGAAAACGTCACGAGGAAACCAACATGCCTTTTTTTTTTTTTTTTTGGTGGGTGGAAAATCATCGAATAACCCCCCCCGCTCTTGGGCAGAGCGAAGGGGAGTGTCAGACTTCTACTGACTAAAAACCAACCCATGTTCCCTCTTCCTCGCCCTTGTGTCGGAGCCGCGGTAACTTTTCGATATCCGCAGCCCCGACGGGCGTCGGCCCTTGCGGGCCCCTCCTTGCTGACATCTCTTTGAGGCGCGCGTGGAACACGTACGCGCCGCCGACACGGTCTGTTGCCGTCATGACGACGGCCGGACGGCGAGCTAGCCCGTTACTCACCGTCCACAGGCCCGCGTCTACGGTGGCCGGAGGTCATCGCGTGACCCCCGACGCCCGGAGCGCCTTCCGCGGCGGCTGGGACGTTGAGAGGTTCTCTCCCTCTCTCGTTCCGCCACCTCCTTCGCTAGCATCACTGCTTCGCAGAAGGAGGCGACGGCGTCCCATTCCTCCTCGCTCCGGACCATGGCTTGCACCAGGGCCGGACGCGAGAGGTCACCGCCGCCGATCGCCGCTACGAGAACACGGCGGGGCTCCGCCCAAGCAGGGCACACCTCCACAGTGTGCTCCACCGTGTCCTCCGGTCGATCCTCGCAGTGGAAGCATCCGGGCGTTTCCTCCCGCCTGATTCGGTGCAGGTACCTCCCGAAACACCCGTGTCCGGTGAGGACCTGCGTCAGACGGTAGGTGAGGGCGCCGTGGCGCCTCTCCAGCCACTCCTCAAAGAGGGGACTTACCGCCACTATCGTGGCGTGCCCTGCGCTGGGTTGCGACAGTCGTTGTCTCCATGCCGCCATGAGATCGCACCGGAGGTCTGTCCGCTGCGCAGCAATGTGCCGCGGCAGCAGAGTGACCCCCCGGTGTAGCGCCTCCGCGCGCCACTCATGTAGGCGCGCGAGGACTATCGCCTCCAGATCCCACGGCGGCAATCCGGCAAGGAGAATCGCCGCCTCGCGGGAGATCGTGCGGTACCCGCGGACAAGCCTTACGGCCATGACCTTTTGGGGCGCGTTCAGGTAGTGGACGGCCCGCTTCCTCACGGCACGCGCCCACACCGGGGCCCCGTAAAGGGCCATGGACCGCACGATCCCCGCATACAGCCTACGGCAGGAGGCGTTTGGCCCCCCCAGATTGGGCAAGAGCCACCTAAAGGCAGCCGCAGCCCGCTCCAGTCTGGGAGCCAAACGTCGGAAATGCTCCACGAAGTTCCACCGGCTGTCGAGGACGAGTCCTAGGTACTTCAAAGTACACTCGACGCCGATGGGAACCCCTCCCACCATTAGCTGGGATCCCGACGGTAGCACATTCCCACGTCCATGGAAGCCCATGGCCTCCGACTTGTGAAGTGCCACCTCGAGACCCAGCTGCCGGATCCTCTCAACGACTATCGCAACCCCGCGTGTCATGTTCGCGGCCGCCGCCTCGTGCGACTCCCCCCGTGCCAGCACCAGCGTGTCGTCCGCGTAGCAGACGACGCTGACGCCGTCAGGGAGGTCGGCACGCAGCACCCAGTCGTAACCGATGTTCCACAGGGGCGGCCCCAGAACCGAACCCTGCGGAACACCGCACGACATCTCTCGCCGGTTCCACTGTCCGTCTTGACCAGGGTAGATGACAGCCCTGTCTGTCAGATAGTCCCCGACTACACGACGAAGGTAGGCCGGCACCCGGTGATACCGGAGTGCCTCCCTGATGCAGCTCCAGGGCATGGTGTTGAAGGCGTTGGCGATGTCGAGAGACACCGCCAGGACCACACCGCCCCGAGAGACCGCATCCCCCGTCGTGAGGGCTCTCACGCGCATGATGGCGTCCACCGTCGAGCGCCTCTTGCGGAAACCGAACTGGTGTTCCGCAAGATCCGGACCCATTCCCTCAAGGTGCTCGGCGAGGCGGTTTGCAATTACTCTTTCAAAGAGCTTGCCCACCTCGTCGAGCAGCACAATGGGCCGGTATGCGGACGGCGAGTCCGCAGGGCGCCCGGGCTTCTGAATGAGGACCAGCTTCCCCGTCTTCCAACGACGCGGGAACTGGCCTCTCTCCATGCACGCGCTGAAGAACCCCTCCAGTCGGGGCCCAAGAGCCTCTGAGGCCAGGGCCCAGGCTTTGCCAGGCAAGCCATCGGGCCCCGGGGCGGTATTTTTGGCCTTAAGCCTCCGTACCGCCACTCTCAGGTCTACCCCAGTCACCTCCGGGATGTCGTCATCAGATCCTGACTGGTCCGCTTCCGGCACCGCAGGTGGCGGAGCCATTGGCGGGGGACGATGCTCCCCTCGCGAAGGGAACAGAACGCTCACCACGTCCTCCACGAGCTCAGGCCGGAGACTCTGCGTCAGCGGGGGGCCCCGGGTGCGGAGTTGATTCCGCACCACCTTATAAGGGCGCCCCCACGGATCTCTGTTGAGAGTCTCCAGCATCTCCTCGCGGGCCTGATCCTTGGCCCGCCGAAAACCAACATGCCTAAGAGATATTTCTCGATGGCATGAAAATCCAAGTCAGACACCCTTTTTTTTTTTTTTTTTTTTTTTTTTTTTTTTTTGTGGGTGGAAAATCATCAAATGACCCCCCCCGCTCTTGGGCAATGCGAAGGGGAGTGTCAGAATTCTACTGACTAAAAACCGAACCCATGTTCCTTCTTCGCCCTTGTGTCGCAGCCGCGTTATCCTTTCGATAATGCACAGCCCCGACGGGATCCACAGCCCCGACGAGGAGTCAGAGACCCTTGGGCGGCATTAAGAACACCAGTTTAGACACTAGTCACACGAAAAAGAAGGAGGAGCAGATGAAAATGTTTTTCTCTAAGCAATAATTGCTTTATTTATAATGTCACTTACGGGATATCTTCCGTGATTATTATTTGTTTTGAGTTCCCGATATTTCGACGCTCGGAATATCGGGAACTCAAAACAAATAATAATCACGGAAGATATCCCATAAGTGACATTTTAAATATAGTTATGAACCGTGAAAGCTTAAAACAGTGTTTAATAATTGCTTTGATTTAATTTTGCGTCACTACTCAGAAATTCAAAATGAAAAAACTACGAATCAAACGCAGGCTACGCGTTTGATTCGTAGTTTTTTCATTTTGAATTTCTGAGTAGTGACTTGAAATAAGATTAACGTCAGGTGAAATGTGCAAGGGTGTATGTGTAACACCCCTACCTAAGGCACTCCTTCGGATACAGGCGTTCTTTAATCTATGTTAATTTGAAACTCTTCAAAAGGTCACATTCAGTAATAAGTTTTTTGTCTATAAAAGGGACTCTAGGATCTATCCGTGACCTAGAAGACTAGCAAATAAACCGGGTTACGACCGGGTCACAGCCGGGTTGTCCCGGAATGACACACTGACCTGCATAGACTAATAACAGGAAAATTTATTTCAGGGAAATATATCAAACAATATTGTGTAAAGTGTTCGTTGAAATATTTTGTAATTGATTGTTTTACAAAAATACATACACACAGGGCAGAAGTATAATAATTAAGAAATATAATATTAGGTCTTTACCTATGAAATTGCCGTTCTGCAGTACTGGCCATTTCAAATCAAAATAATTTTTGTTAAAGAAGCTGATGATACACAATCTACGGCTGAATTAGCAGCAGCTTTCGACGTTAGCGTCAAAACAATATTGGTCCATTTGCGTCAAATTGGCAAGGTAAAAAAGCTTGACAAATGGGTGCCCCACGAACTCAATGATCGCCAACGACGTGCCTTGCACTGCTCAACAGACACACAAATGAAGGAATTTTGAACCGCATTGTTACCTGCGATGAAAAATGGATCCTGTACGATAACCGTAAGCGCTCAGCAAGTTGGTTGGATCCTGGTTCAGCACCTAAACAATGCCCTAAACGAAAACTTACCCCTAGAAAAGTGATGGTCACTGTTTGGTGGTCTAGCGCCGGTGTGATTCATCACAGCTTCTTACCAAACGGGGTGAGCATTACTGCAGATGTGTACTGTGAAGAACTGAACACAATGATGGAGAAGCTGGCACATCTCCAAGCAGCATTGGTCAATCGCTCGTCTCCGCTGCTCCTGCACGACAACGCGCGACCTCATACTGCACAGCAGACGGTCTCCAAGTTGCAAGAACTGGGGTTGGAAGCTCTCCGTCATCCGCCCTACTCACCAGACCTTGCGACTACAGACTACTACTTTTTCCAGAATTTGGATAACTTCTTGGCGGGAAAAAAATTCAATACCCGAGAGGCAGTACAAAATGAAGAATTTGTTGCCTCCCGACCAGCTGATTTCTTTAAGAAGGGCATCAATAAACTGCCACTGCGTTGGCAAAGATGCATTGATTGCATGGGTGATTACTTCGATTAATACAAATAAAAAATACATGAAAAAAAATCGTTTAAATTTTTTCAAACAAAACGGCAATTTCATAGGTAAAGACCTATTATGAAAAGCTTAGCCTTAAAAGCAAATTTTCCAGTTCAAGAAACTAATGCAATGATATAATTTAAAAAGTCTTTTGAGGATGCAAACTCGCTTTGATGTCAGCCTGTACTTTGCACATGTACTCAGTGTTTTAAAAGTAAAATACGCAATAAAAAGGCTAAATAGTCGAGTGAAATAACAATTATTATTAATAAGAGCAAAGTAAAAAAAAAAGTTTTCAACTTTTTTCCTATTAGAAAAGAAAAATAAAGAAAATTCGATCACTAAGACTTCGTCATCTGCCTAGCCTTTTCCCAACTAGGTTGGGGTCGGCTCCCAGTCTAACCGGATGCAGCTGAATACGTGGAGCGAAGCGACTGCCTATCTGAACTCTACAACCAAGTTAATACTGGGTACCCCTGGACTACCTGTAACGACTGTTAAAGATGTACAAATGACAGCCACGACCAACGGTTTTAAGGTACTTGTTCTTCACTGAAAAAGGCAATTCTACTTCTTTTGTCTGAAATTAGCCTTTAGATAAATATATCCATCTCTTTTAATTGAATAAATTTTCAAATTTTATTTCCATAAAGGGAACACCACACCAACTTCTCGCGATTCCAAGAACTGTTCGATATCACAGAACTCGGGACACGTGTATCATCCCTGTGGAACCGGGGCACGGAGGGAGGCTGTGCGGCCCACTTTGTAGGGTCACACCGCGACCTACCTCACGACCCGTTTGTTGCTAACTTGATCCGATACGCTGACGTCGAACTTTAGCGGTTTTTCTTTTGTGGTCTTTTGGATTTTGGAAATGGTTTTAGTGTGATAGAGTGTTAAGATAGTGCGGTAGTTTTTTTTTACAAAGAATTTTAGAAATTAATATTATGTTTTAGCTAATAATAGTAGGTAACCTCAAAATTAGATTTCGTTTTTACAATTACGTACAGTGCGATTAAATTATCTTGGCAGGTCTGAACATAGGCTCTGCGAACTTTTACGCATGTAAACTTGTGAAGAAAACTGTTATTGTCAGATAAACCAATACCTATACGATCAGAAAATATCTAATTAAAACAGTGAGAAATACAAAGAAAATAAATATCATAACACTTTTATACATTAGTTGTAACAACATAACCTGCACGAAGTTCGGACCGCCTAGATAATTTGATCGCACTGTACGTTTAATTGGAAAATAATACCTTTTTCTTTGGCGGCGGAATTTCAAAGCAAACCCACGTCACAACCCAAAACCACAGAAGGATAGAACTTACTCTTACCTTTTTGAAACAATGAATTGTCATTTCCAGGCGGCCCTTCCTTTGCGAACCAAGAACAGGCCACCCAGCATTTCAAAAATACAACTTTATCTTACCATTTTTAAACCTTTCGTTTACCATATTGTCCCTAACGATACTGGTTAGATAGTGAAGTATAAAAAGAGAAATGTTTCTGTTAGCACGCTTAGCACGCAACGTCACGAGTCACGATCGTCGCGTGTAGAGCCCTAATGGCCGTGCTAAGGTCGCTGCATACGAGACGCGCGGTTTAAACGTGTGGTGTGGAGGGAGCTTAATGTTATATTGTGTTGATGTTAAGCGATATTTAGCTGAGAAATATAGCATGTTTAAAATGGAAATAAAATGTTGTTCCATTTTTCATTATAATTTTGTTGTATTATGACGGAAGTTTATTGTTGGTAATGCTTCTTTACATATATGAAGTAAATGATAGCGTGACGATTGACAGCGGTGCACACATGGGTAGGAATATGATGATGAGCTGCCGAGGCTACGGGTTGTTCGAAAGAGATACCGCGGCCCCGGACACAAAGGGCTAAGAAGGAACATGGGTGGTATTTAGTCAGTAGAAGTTGGACACTCCCTTCTGCGCCGCCAAGAGCGAGCATCGAGCGGGAAACTCTTCCCGCTCGATGCTTCACTTCACGCTTCGATGCTACTTGATGATTACCAAAAGTAAAAGAAAAAGATTATGAGGACTCTATGTGTGAACCCTTTGTGTTTGAATGTGTATCCTGAGATAGTACAATATATTAAAACATTCTTAATGTGACGAACCATACGCCAAGATTTACCTAAGAATGCTAAGGTTTAGTTGGTCCCTAAGAGTCACTTGATGATTTCCTAAAGTAAAAAAAAGATAATGAGGACTCTATGTGTGAACCCTTTGTGTTTGAATGTGTATCCTGAGATAGTACAATATATTAAAACATTCTTAATGTGACGAACCATACGCCTAGCTTTACCTAAGAATGCTAAGGTTTGGTTGGTCCCTTATGGAGGATATTTTCACTTCTTGGGCAATCAGTTCCGTAACCAATAATGCTGTCAGGCAAATCTTTTCACCTTAGCTTTTCTCATAATAATCGTGCTGACACGACAGAATCGGAAGAAATAAGATAACTTTCGGAATATACGCTTTATTGACAGCAGTGTAGTAAAAGGATGGAGTTTTGGAACAACTTCATACGAAAAATAACAAGGTAAACTTGAAAAAAAAAACACAGAATCTGTACCTACATGACAATATATATTTCACCATTGAAACGGTGCGATCGAAACCACATTTACGAACGACAGCTCTTGAACGCCATTTTGACGCACTTATCGCGTTCGATTTCATTGTTGAAATTCGCTCCTAGTTGTTTCTAGTGTAAGAAGGATATTAAAATCACTTTTGGATGCCTTTCCAGCTCCTTACCTAGGCAAAGAATTTCCACACCGTACATTTTTAAAGGAAAATTCTCTTGCCAATTACCAAACAAAGTTGCCGTCTCCTGTCGTCCCTGTCTCAACTCGTGTCGTCCTCGTCGCGTACCGTGTAGTCGGACTTAGCAAGCAATTTGGCTGGAGTTAGCGCCATTAGGCCGCAGGTAGCATTCGTGACTATTAACGTAATGTGTGCCTTGTATCGTGTGTGTTCAACTACCCCACCTAGGGTTAGGTACAGGCATTTACTTTGCTATTACCGGGTCGAGGCACAAAAGTTTTGTGGTAATGAGACTGTTTACATAGCGGGGCGGTATGACATTTGGTCTGCCTCTTTATTAGCATTAACTAGCTGATGCGCGCGGCTTTGTGCGCGTGTAATATTATATACTAGAACCACTCTATCCATTGGTGAAAACAACATGAAAATCGGTACGGTAGTTTTTGTGTTCATTGCGAATACAGACTCACAACATCGCGACAAACAGACAGACGCGGCGGAGGACTTTGTTTTAAAATATGTAGTGATAACGAAAACTGAAAACGGGATATTTAGCATGTTTTTTTCGAGTTCCCGATTGATATTAACAGTAAACATGGTAAATATCGCGTTTTAGAGTGTATGATGATATAATAAAATGTTAGGGGGACCATGTCAATTCAAAAACTTATTTCTTTTGTCTGAATTTATAAGTGACCAATATTACAGTTTTTTTATTACGAAGTATAAATTGGTAATTAACAGTATTCAGTGGTAACGAGTTACGTAATACACGAAAACTATGGATTTTGAGGTAAAACCTGTACTAGGGAATGACTGTTCCTAGATACTGTACCTACATCGACTTACCTACATTTACAGAAGAAAGAAGATATATTATGACACAATGATGGAGCTTCTGTCTTCTAACCTTTGTGTTAGCACAAAGGTGGGATGATCTATGGATCCTACCTCTGTGATATACCATACCAAAGAAATCTGATAAGGCAAAGGAATTTAATGATGTGTTGACCCATGACCTTTCTCAACAGGTACCTACGTCTGTTTTGCCAACGAAAAACAGACGTTCCTGCCTTATTAAATTATACGCCTTACAAAACAAAATAAAAGACCTTTATTAAAATTGGTTTTTCTTTTATTTTTCGCAGAAGTCTGGCAGGTTAAGAGCCAATGACTTCTACAGCAGGTAATAAATTCTAAAAAAGTTTATTAAGATTGACGCAACTTTAGCACTGCCAATGATGTAATTTTATTTTCAATACACTTCCTCGAAAACTAGCTCTTATTGCACTACGATTAGGTTCGACATGCATCATATTTCGCACGCGTGCGGTAATAAGAATACAGCGTGTTGTAATATTATTACCGCACGCTGTAATCATAGAGCAGCGGTAATTCGATTAAAACTTATGAAATTAAAAAAAAAAACACCACTGACTATTATAGAGCAGGCGTGTTTTTTTTTTCAACACATTTGCTCGAAAAATGCATTTACGGAGCCTGTATACATTGTTCGAAAGTTAAAAATTACGCACTATACAACGGAACGTGCGGTAAAGTATGTACTCTCACTTAAGTACCGTGCGGTAAAATAGGTACTCTCACCTAAGTACCTATTTTACCGCACGGTCCATACCCCGTTGTATAGGACCATTCGTATTCTTTACGGTTTTTTTTTTTAATTTCCTTAAAAAGTAATACAAGAATTCCACCAAGGAGTTTCACATTACTAGAATAAATAAGCTGACTGAACGAACCTCCTTGGAAGAGCTTTTGATCAATACGTTTGTCTCACTTTAATACTAAAGAGTAAATGAGATGAAAGTTGTAGTTCTAATTTTCACCACGTGCATGTGGCGCCATTTGCAAATGCGCGGCATTTTAATATTAAAACGTCAAAGGTTGTTGCGACTTTCCGACTGTCATTTAAAAACAAAATAATATGAGTTCAAGCGAATCCGATATTAATATGGAATCTACTCCACCTGATATTTTAAATGAGGCGCAAATTGCAGAAAACAGTCTCTTGCCGCCAAAATCGCGAGAGCGCTATTTAACTACAATAATTTTATAGCATGGAAGACTCGAAGAAATACTCAATCATTCTCTGAAAATGTTTTGATGGCTTACTTCAATGAATTACGTGTGAAGTATAAACCGTCCTCAATGTGGTCAATATATTCAATATTAAAAACCACTCTAAAAATTGGTTGTCTGTAAAGTCGGTTTACTGACGATAGTTGAACGTGACAACGTCTTAAGAAAATACTGATTTACATAAAATTCTTCATTCAGAAAATCATTTTAAATTTAAAAAATAAAAATACAACAAAATACTTGAATAAAATTTATTGTTTAAATTTCTACTCAATTGTTAAAATTAAAATTTTGATTTTATTTTTTTAATAATATAATTAAATTTTTTCAATTAGTTACTTAATTATTTTAGCAAATTTAATTGTAATTTGTTATAAAAAAGTAATAATTTTAAATAATTCATTATAAGAATAAACAATGATTAAATTATTGTTTAAAAATCTTACATTTAAAATTTAAAATTTGGAAACATTAAAATTTTCGTAAATCTAGTTTTTAAAAAGCCCGCCTCAATGTGTTTGATATAGGAGAAAATGTTCCCTTTGACGGATGGCTGGTCCAACCTGTCATTTCAGACACGTTGTTGTGATATTATGTGGAAGATTTAATATTTATGTTTTAATTTTTTTTAATCATAGCTAGGCTCGATAATTATTTCGATTGAATAGTAAAGCCATCGATTTTTTACTCATCGTGAAATAGTTCTGTTAACTTATTGTTTTAATTTTGTCAATAAATAGCATAACCTACAATCACTGCACTAGCGGACCGATGCTATTCATTTTAATGATGAAAGCACGAATATTCGACAATATATCACTGAATATATAATTAATATCGAAAGAATCATCGTTCATTTCCATTAGTTCGATTCATTAGTTCGATCGTCGAACCAGTGAGATTTTTTTTTCTCATCTGTTCGACCGTCGAACTAGTGAGAACTTTTTTTTTCATTTGTTCGACCGCCGAATTAATTAGATTGAATTCGTAATAGATAACACTCATACATGCAACGCATGTACTCCATGACGCGCGCTCGCTTCGCTCGCATATTAAATAAACACTAATGTCTTCTGTCCCCGAAGTGCCGGGCCTCCGCCGGCCTCCTTCGTCGGCCTACGGCCCGGTGCCCATGCCGCCCATAAAGGATACTGTCGCGAAACGGTGATTCATCCACTTAGCGGACGACTAGCAACAGCCTATAATTTTGCGTTTTTTATTTTATTACGAAACTAGTAAAACATTTAAATGAAGTAGAACTATTTTTAGATTGTTTGGCAGTTTGAGTACTTTAAGCGACCCACCCAAATGTCCTTTCTTTGGTATTGTTCGTCGTGACGTTGAGCTCCTTGAGTTATAAGTCGAGCTCCACGACAACTGACAAATGCTTGCACTGACTGGACGAGTCCACTCAAATCTGTGTGGTGCTTTCTTCAAAAGACCATCTCAAACACTAATCAGCATAGTCTTCATGTGTGTATTATACCAAGATTATGTTTGTACCTTGAACATATTGTAAACCCAAACGATTTTAAAAGAGTGTCCATGAAGTTTCTTGCCATACTTCTCATGAGACCAACGCTTTGGAATTGGCAACTACAGTACACTCACGAGTTATTATGCCTTGTGACTGGGACTGTAGCTTAGTTTATTTAGCTTCAGTAGTTCAGTAGTTTACTGCCGCACTCGGAGAGCTTCAGTGGTTGCTTGGGCCGTCGCTTGGTAAGGGTTTTTGGCAGTTTTGTCATACAAAACTATGTCAAGCCTTTGCTGGGTGGCGGCTTGAGCAATCGTTGGATATCTCTGAGTGCCGCAGTTAGTTTAATTCGACTATTCAAAAGTGCCTGTTACTGGCCTACTTGAAATAAATATTTTTGACTTGACTTTAAATCTAATTAATTCGACGGTCGAACAAATGAGAAAAAAAGTTCTCACTAGTTCGACGGTCGAACAGATGAGAAAAAAAAATCTCACTAGTTCGACGATCGAACTAATGAATCGAACTAATGGGAATGAGCCAGAATTATTACCTTTATCGCTGTAATTATCGTTGCTTTAAACAATTGACACCACATTCACTTTTCACTGCACTTGATACTCGATCAAAACATGTAAATGTACTATGGTATAGCAGCTGTCCACGCAGACGCATCGCTCACTCAAGTAGGAGAGAGACGGATGTCGAACGCTGCCGAACGCAAAGGCCGATTTTGCTTCTTTGTCGCTCGTTCCGCGCTCTCGCTTGCACTTCAAGCCTTACATGGAACGCCTCAGAGCGAGGTAACGCCTCAGAGGTAACGCAGAGGTAACGCCTCAGAGGTAACGCCTCAGAGGTAACGCCTCAGAGGTAACGCCTCAGAGGTAACGCCTCAGAGGTTACGCCTCAGAGGTAACGCCTCAGAGGTAACGCCTCAGAGGTAACGCCTCATGAGTCATGTTTTTTCGTGCGTGCAGCCGGCTCTATCGAATTATAAGACGTTGTCACGTCAAAAACCAATAATGACATAGATTTAACAAAATACATACAACTACATGTATTTTTGAAACGACATACAGTCAGATGGCTATAATAATAGGTACAATACAAGCAAGAAATCAAAAGTATTCACTGCAGCTAACGTAGAAAAATTTCTTAATGACGCGCCAGATGAAAAATATTTAGGAACTAAGGTACGTTTTGACGTGACAACGTCTTATAATTCGATAGAGCCGGCTGCACGCACGAAAAAACATGACTCATGAGGCGTTACCTCTGAGGCGTTACCTCTGAGGCGTTACCTCTGAGGCGTAACCTCAGAGGCGTTACCTCTGAGGCGTTACCTCTGAGGCGTTACCTCTGAGGCGTTACCTCTGCGTTACCTCTGAGGCGTTACCTCGCTCTGAGGCGTTCCATGTAAGGCTTGAAGTGCAAGCGAGAGCGCGGAACGAGCGACAAAGAAGCAAAATCGGCCTTTGCGTTCGGCAGCGTTCGACATCCGTCTCTCTCCTACTTGAGTGAGCGATGCGTCTGCGTGGACAGCTGCTATACCATAGTACATTTACATGTTTTGATCGAGTATCAAGTGCAGTGAAAAGTGAATGTGGTGTCAATTGTTTATAGCAACGATAATTACAGCGATAAAGGTAATAATTCTGGCTCATTCCCATTAGTTCGATTCATTAGTTCGATCGTCGAACTAGTGAGATTTTTTTTTCTCATCTGTTCGACCGTCGAACTAGTGAGAACTTTTTTTCTCATTTGTTCGACC